>BSBK01004115.1:372500-632500 GCA_027943335.1 Chamaecyparis obtusa
TTGGTTGTGGAGCGGGATTTTCATAGATAATGGAATGTTCCACTATGTATGGCACCTTTTTCTAGGTTTTCACCAACATATTTGTACAAGGCCCTTGATTGCCAAGATTTCATCATTGGATGATTTTTTCTTTTTCTTTTTTGAATGTTTTTTATATTATCAAGGTGCTTGTTTACTGGGTTTTCACCAAGACAATGATTTTCTCAAGATCGTTTTACAATTTTAGGATTTTTTAAGATACATAGGGGATGGTTCAAGCATAGAACCACTTTAGATGGATGATATTGATGAGATCATTCAGGGGCTCTCCTTCTAGAGTAGATAAATGATAGGCTCTTGAGCAATATTTAGATACAAATGTTGTAAATACTTTCGTAGGTGTTGTGGATCCCTTTTTTCTAAATTTAGTGATAAATAGAAAGATGTTGAAAAATCGTATGATTTATTCAAAAGCATCTAACACTGTGATGCTCGCTGAAGTGATGAAGTCAATAGGACTACAAGTTGATACTCGACATGGGAGGTGTCAGGCTATGGATCCTAGAAAGGTGCCAATCATTGGTATTGTTAAGGCTTTGCTTGACAAGTTGAAAATGAGTGTTCTTGTTGTTGACATTCCTCCTCAGTATGGGATATTATTGTCAAGAAAGTGGAGTGCATCTATGGGAGGAAGTATTCAATGTGACCTATCCTTCGCACCTTTTAATATTGTTGATGATAATGTGAAGGTGTATAGGGAAACTAGAACCCCTTATATGATTGAGGAAAATAAAGATGAAAGCATGAATTATTTTCTTAGTATAGATATGGACTCTTTTCAGGTACGTGACAAGCTAGTTGAAGGAAAGATGAAGCCCATACTTTAATTTGAGGAAAAAAATAACTTATCAGACCAAAATGGCTTGTGGATAATGTACTGTGATGGTGCAAGTTTAAAGGAAGGTGTTGGAGCAGGAATTTTATTAATTTCTCTAAGTGGAAACACTTTTAAGTTTTCTTTTAGTTTGTTGTTCACATGCACAAATAATATTGTAGAGTATGAGGCATTGTTAATAGCATTGAGACTAGCCTCAAAAAATGGGATTAAAGACCTAAAAGTCATTGGTGACTCTAAACTAGTGGTCTCTCAAATTAGGTCGAAGTATGCTTCCAAGAGAAAAAGATTGAAACAATACCGAAATGTAGTTTGGGATGAATTGGAAAATTTTGAAGCATTTGGTATTGATTGGATGGATAGAGGTTAGAATAGAATGGCTGATCTATTAGCCAACATTGCATTAAGGCCTAAGGATATAAAATTTGTAGGAATCTCTGAGATAGAGGTTCAATCCAGGCCTTCTATACCTGACAACATTGAAAAATGGCAACTTTTTTATGATGACCTAGACATTCTAAGATTCTTGCAGTGTGAAGAAAGTTTTGAAAATGAAGAGATTGATTTCAGTGGATTTGTACAAACCATGGATGAAAAGGACACTATTTTTGGAAAAGAATTCCTACACTTAAAATCAAACAGAGTCCCAAAAGGGCTAGTGGTTCTTGAAAAGGCTTTTGATAATAAAGAAAAGCTCTATTCTACAAAATCTATGAACAAAACAAAGGAGTTGGAAAATAATTGATAATATTTTTCCCAAAATTAGAAAATAATTGATACCTGTGAATCCAGACCTTTTAGACAAAATCTGATACTTGTGAATCCAATATTTGTGCCCAAAATGCAGGAGGAAATAAAAAAGATGAGAGATGCTAGAATTATTGCACCTATCTGACATTCAACATGGGTGTCTTATCTAGTTCCAGTAAGAAAGAAGAATGGTGATATTAGACTCTATGTAGACTTTAGGAATTTGAATATCAATTCACTGAAGGACAATTATGGTCTTCCAAACATGGAACCCATGTTACAGAGGGTCACTGTATTAGAACTGATGTCCATGATGGATGGATTCTCATGTTACAATTACATAATGGTGAAGGAATCAAAACAACATAAAACTGCATTCACTACTCCATGGAGCATATATGTATATGTCAGGATACATTTTGGCTTGACAAATGTTGGAGCCACTTTTCAATGAGCTATGGATGTAGCTTTTGTAGAATTCATAAACAAGTCTCCATTGGTATTCCAAGATGATCTGACTTCTTATTCAAAGAAAGAGGATCAACATTATGATCATCTTGAAAGAATTTTTATAAGAGCTTTGGAATGCGGAGTGTCTCTTAACCCAAATAAATGTGCCTTTGGGGTTACATAAGGCAATGTTTTGGGACACATTGTGTACAAAGACAGAGTTAGGATTGACCCTGAAAGGGCTGCTATAATTGATAAAGTACCTCCACCCAAAAATTTTAAAGGAATCCAATCCTTCTTTGGGCAGGTAAATTTTTTAAGGAGATTCATAACTAATTTTACAGAAACCAACACTCCTATCTCCAAGATGCTAAAAAAGGGTGCTATGGTAGAATGGAATGAAGAAGTAATTAGGGCTTTCTCTAAGATCAAACAAGCTATCAAGGATGCTCATGTGTTAAGGACACCTAATTACAGTAGGCCAATGCATATATTTTCCTTTGATTCTTATCATATTGTGGTTGTTGTGTTACTATAAAAGAACTCCAAAGGATTTGAGCAGCCTATCCCCTTATTCAACAAGCCCTTACAAGAAGCTAAACTAAAATATGATATAAATCAAAAGAAGGCCTATGCCTTAGTTAAGGTTGTCAAATATTTTAGATGCTATTTGGTCAGAGCAACCATAGTTGCATATGTGCCCAGTGCTGCAGTAAAGGATATTCTGGTACAATAGGAAGTTTTAGGAAGGAGGTGTAGATGGATCAATAGGATCCAAGAATTCAATATTGATATCCAAATCACAAAACTAGTCAGAGGTCTAGGAGTAGCTATACTTATGGCCCCAGAGTAATTTGGATGCTAATCATATTAACATTCTTGAAGAAGAGAAAAGGCCATACATTTGTGACATGGACTGTTGTCACTGGTACAAAAACATTATTTGATATCTGTAGAAGATGATTCTTCCTCCTGAAATGGATGATATTAGAAAGAGGACTATTAAATTACATGCTATGAAGTATGTGATTTATAAAGGTTAATTGTGATGGAGGAGCAATGAGGGGGTCTTGCTCAAATGTGTTGATCATGATAAAGCTAAAGACCTATTACAAGAAATGCATAATGGTGTGTGTGGTTGTCATTACATGGCCAAAACTATTGCACATGAAATATTGAGGTGTGGTTTTTGGTGGCCAACTATTTTCAAAGATGCTCATCTTTTTGTTAGAAAGTATGATGTCTGCCAAAGATTTGTAGGTAAATTGAAGTTTGACGAAAACCTTCCCTTGAAGCATGTATTAGAGAGACTCCTTCTCAGAAGTGGGGTATGCATTTTTGGGGGGAGATCCCAAACAAATCAAATGGGGGTCACTCATGGATTCTAGTGGCAACAGATTATTTCACTAAGTGGGTTGAAGAAATTCCCACTAAGAGAGAAACTTGTAAAGTGGTGACTAACTTCATGATGCATAATATCCTTACAAGATTTGGATGACCTGAGACTATAGTTGTAGATAATGCAATGCGCTTTAGGTCTGAAGAATTTAACACTTTCTGCTAGCAGTATGGGATTCAAGTCTCATATTAATCTCCATACCACTACCAAGGTAATGGTCAGGTTGAATCGAGCAACAAGAGCCTAATAAAGATTTTGAAGAGAGTCCTTCATAAAAACAAAAGGGAAAGGGATTCAAAATTGTAGCAAGTTTTGTGGGCTGATAGAGTAACGGTGAAGAAGGAAATTGGTTGTGCACCTTTTGATTTGGTGGATGGAATTCATGCCAGACTACCACAGAACAATTTTCTACAAATGTATAGGTTCATCCAAATATATGATGATGATTTGCATGATGAAATGAATATCAGAATGGATTACCTGATACAATTAGATGAATCAAGAAGGGAGGCTTGTGACAAAAATGTCAAGTTGTGGCTTCAATATAAGGATCTTTATGATAAAAGGACTACTATCAGAAATTTTGATAGTGATGATTTGGTTCTAATGTGGAATTCTAGGATTGAGGATAAAGGAAAATATGGTAAGTTTGATCATATCTGGTTGGTTATTGATAGTAAATGGGGTTTAAATTATTATATTATCAAGGAGCTAACAGGAAATATTCTTGAATTTCCAATTCATGGATAATTTTTGAAATTTTACTTCTCATGAAGTCTTTTTATCCATGAACAATATGTTTTAGGTGTGTACATTTTGTCCTTTTTTTTGTTTGTTCAGTTGTGTGTTTCTTTCAGTTGTGTGCATAGGGGTAGTTGTTTTTCTTGTAGGTGGTCTGATCTTCCAAATATTCTAATTTCTTGCTATGCCTGCAAGAGGTATACATCCCCAAACAGAGCCATTCTTAGCCCATTTTCTTGCTAATGCAAAAATCCTTTGAGAATGGTCTTATCCTGTAAAAAATCCAATGAAAATTTCCTTTTCCTACTTCAAGTATGAAGAAATAGGATTTCAAAATGTTCCAAGTGTTTCAAAAAATCTTGTCTAAGTCTAAAACCCTACCCGAGCTCTATTTCTTCATTACCTTTTTCCTCCCACTTAGTTATCCCTTTCTGCGCATGTCTTAAATTCTATTGCGTGGGGCCATGTTCTTTTGAAGTTCTTACCTAGTAGACCCAATTTTATTTTTTCTAAAGTTCCTAGGTCCCTGACCATATTCTCCTAAGTCCCAGCATGATTTAATGGTTTCTCATCACTATAACCCTTCTCGATCACCTCATCAGCAGTCATAAGTCTTGTTTTCAAGCTCACGTGATGTCCATTCCTTCGTCAACATATGTGTCATCGATCTATTGTGAGCATTGTCAATCGACATAAGGTTCACCAATATTTCTATCAAGTGTAAAAAGGCTACAATGAAGACAATTTTCAAGCATTTTGATCCCTAACTGAGGTTTCGGGACATCTTATGGTGATAAAGCTTTCGGAAGGAAAGGGTGATTGGTAAGGAACATTTTTTTGCATCCCAATTACCAATGGGGTTATCGAGGAGGCTTATGGTGATAGTTTTCATCACATTTAGTGTGGTTGAAGTCAAATTTAAAGAAGAAAATAAAGATCGGTCAAATTTGGATGATTCAACGGTTGGTGCATTACTGCTATGGGAAGGTGCTCGAATGATATTCATCACGGCATCATGACTAGGTGACACCTGTCCTGCATGACGTTAGTAGCTGGAGGATAAAGAAAGAGATAAAGAATAGACAGATCAAAGTTGATCCAATGGTAGTTGCAATCCCTCAATAAAAAGATGCATGATAGTTACTCTTCCCAGGATCACACTTTTCGTCTGATCTTCCATTAGTGAAAATCACCAAATCACAGACATGTTTGGTGGTTAGTCTTAATCATGATGATTCAGCGAGGTTCATGTTTAATGCCTATCACCAACTCACCAGGTGAAGTAGAGATTAAGTGAAATAGTTCGCGAGTGAGCGATTGTCTAAGTTGCATTTATTGCTTGCTCGCTAGCAGTTTAAAGGTGTAAGCATTAACCATGGTGATCCCGCGAGGGTCATGTTAAAGGGTTAGTCACTAGCTCACGAATCCAGAAGTAGTTAGAAGAAAATGCTAGCGAGTTGGCAATGAAGAAAAAGGTGAATAAAAAATGCTTATCACCAAGTCATAGGTAAGAGGGCAGTTAGATGAAAAATGTTGGCAACTTGGCAAGAATAGAAAAAAATTCTAATCGCGGACTCGCTACGGTGAAGAAGAAAGGTAAAGTTATGTCAAATCAAAGTTGATCATGCGATCTTCACTTTCCTGCTATGAAAATTTGTATGAAAGATATTCTTTGTGGGATCACACCTCACCACCATGTGTCAGGTCTGATAAGTCAATAAAGATGGTGGGTCCTCAGTGCCAGGTAATGCTGAGTCATTTATTTATTATTGGTCACCAAGGATGGTGATGTGGAAAGTCATTTTTCAGGGCTTTGTTGACTATTTTTATGATTAATAAGAACCATACGATGTGCCAAAAAAGATGAAGATTAACGACCATGGTTTAAACTTTTTGATTAACCGTTACAGTTGATTATTTGAAATTGTTGAGAAGGGTTTTTCTAATAGGAATGAAGTCGGTGAGCTAGAAATAATGAACCAAATCAGTTTTGATTTGTTCAAAGGATGGCTAAAAGTAATAAATTGATGAGCACATGTTATGTGGCCGCTATGATTTTATTTGTGTTCCCTGGGCACCATTTTAGTTTGATGAAGAGGACTAGTTTTTAGAAGAGGGAAGCTAGGGTATGATGGTTGTCAGTAATTTTTCATGCCCTAGTACATGCAATTTTGCTGAGATGGTTTTGGCATTAAATTGATGTCTACAACAAGAGAATTTTTCATCTAATAATTGCAGTTGGTCTATGGTGGTAAAGCCAATATTATAAATTAGATTTGATCTGATCTGGGTTTTCAGGATTTCCTTCCTACTTTTACTTCTTGTTGTTGTAGGTTGTTGTAAAAACCTAATTTTTCCCTAAATGATCTGAAGCTTGTTGCAGTCCTTTATAAGGATTTCCAAGATCATTTAGAAGAGCTAAAAAAATTGAGAGAACAAGTTGGTGCATATTATTTTCAGTCAACATTGTAGCAGACTGTAACTAGGCATTAATTGTTATAGAAATAGAAAGCCTTGAAGTTTTTAGCTATATTGGAGTGGTAAATATTTGAAGAAAAATGTATACAAAACATGATTCTTCATACTTAATATAAGAATCCAGATTCTTATCTCTCCATTGTGTTGATTTTCTGAGTTTTGAATTTGCTAATTCATTGCACAAAGTATCTATGTATATGTTATTATTCCTTAGCTTTGATCTAGGATCAAATTAATAAACTTTGGATAGGGCATGGACTCTTAAGATTTACATAGGGATTTGTAAGCAATGAGGGTTTTGGTGGTTATATTTATGGTTTTGAATCTTTTATAGAAGTTGGTTCTTGTATTCTACTTATACATTAGGATATTGCCCAGAGGATAAGGCACTTATTAGACGTAAGTATGTTTGATACTGATGTATGTCAGGTGAAGTATGGTTACATTATTTTATTTTAAATAGATACCATATTGAACTCTTATCCTATTATGGTTGTTTTTATATATCGTACATGATAATGGAGGATCAATGAATGATTGGTTATCATTTACTATTCTATTATCATCATTTTCTTTGTAGAATCCAGAAAATGAATTGTGTTATGTTATATGTAAAGATGGATTAGGTATACCCACCTTAGTTTTTCATAACCATAAGTGTAGAGGGTAGTCTTGTCCCTATAATTGGTCTAGTAAACTTAATATTTACCTTATATTTGGAACTAACCATTCTTTAGAATTAGTCTGAGATATTGGTGGCTCTCGGAGCATAAACTCCTAACATTTTCAAGAACCAACAGATTTACTCAACTCTTTAATCTTATCGTTTGATGCATCCAATTTCTCCTGAGTATGATCACATTTTATAATTAATTCTGCATATTTCTTGGTCACTAGAGTCAACTGTTGGTAGGTCTCTGTGTACCTCTTGGAAATCTACTCTTTTTTAGCCAGGTTCACGAAGGATAGTTGTTGTAGAGTAGAGGCAACCTCAATATCACCTGTATTTTCCAAATTCCATATAATCCCATTAGCTCTCTTGTCTTGTTGAATGTTGACCACATGAGGCTTTTGGACAGAAGGAGATAAGTACCACAGTGTAAAGGCCTTTTTATTTAGGACTGATCTTCTTACTATGTCCCCAATCTCCACCTCAATTCTAAATAAAGGATCATTTTATTTTCTAATCTGATCAATCACAAAAGTTGATTTCAAATCCCAATCTAGTAGCAACAACATGCCACTCATCTTTACACACTCTCTAGCTTGATCCTTTGTGATTTGTTCTGACCCTGGGTCATATTCTTGTAGAGCCTTTATTATTTTCTCTTCTTTCTCTCCATCACATTCAAAGGTGAGAGTAGACTTAAGCTCCTTTTCCTTGAGCTTGTATAGAAAAATCTTAAATTCTGAGGTCTTGATGAACTGGTCATCCTTCATGAATTCTTGGGTTTCTAATACCCATTCATATGGCCTTAAGGCCACTGGAAGCTCTATTTATGATACTTTATCCTCCTCAAAAGGAATATTGGCCAACTACTTCCTAATGCTCTCAAAATATGGGCCATGCCCTGGAACTAGAGCACTAGCTCTACTCTTCAAAACTTTCTTCTCAGTCGTTTCCTTCTCCAAGTCTATCATTGGATCATGAGAAGCTGACTCTTTTTATTTTCTTCTATCAACCTCCTCATTAGAGTCATTATCAATTGCAACTTCCTGCAAGACAACTTCCATGGGTATCTGAGCCATCAATTTCTCATAAGCATCTATTATCTTGTCAAATCTATCCAAATATGGGGTGTCAGGGAAGAAACCAGAGAAAGAACTATCCATTTCTTTTACTTCCTTTTCTACCCTCACCAAATCTTGCCACTTCTAGGCCCTCTCAGCAATCTCATCCACATTGACCCTATTCCTTATCAATTCCTCATACTCCAAAGGCTCAAGGTCCTTTACCTTCTAAAAAAAAGGTATCATCTCTTTGCACGCCTTCTTGATGAACTGTAACACCCCACCAGGGAACCCAAGAGAGATAAACTAGAAAATGATACTAAGTTTGATGAATTATTTTTTTTAAGTTACATAACAAGATAAACATTAATGCGGTAGCAATAACCATTTACTCACATTAACACAACAACCAACATAGATTACAAAACTCAAGGGTCCCGTGATGTAGAATTATGTAAGAATAGAACTCATCTAAATAACCATAACAAAAGATTCTATATCATAGATATAAAAAATGCAACTTACATCAATAATTACAATCCTCATGGACAACCATGAAACCTACATAAACTCACATCCAATGCACATGTCACAGGGTATGTAGTAATCACTCTAACAATAATAGTACAATATCTAGATTAGGTATCACATGTGATACTCTAATACAAGATTACAATAAATGAAGATAAGAATAATTTCACCAATGAAGAATCGTAAAGAACCCAACTATAGAAGAAAAATCAAGCACTGGAACAAGGATGTTGAATCTCAAATGGTAAAAAGTCACTACCACCTGTCCATATGGATCCACAAAGTTCCACCCCACCATTCTAAGGAGATAACAATAGAGCCCACTCAGATAACCAATAGCAAAGAAAGATAAAACCACTAAGTAAGGGGATCCTAAAAGCTCTCTAACTCTAGGTGTACAAAAGATAGTGATAGGTAAGACTCATTAATCCAGAGGCAACTGACACATGTAGGATATCTAGACTATGTATAGGATGGTGTCATCATGTACGTCTAACCCTTAAGTTTCATCCTAGCAGTCTCAACTAGACTCCGGCACTCAAGTAACCATACATGGTATCAATGACCTCTCATACAGACAAAGCCATTAACTATGCCAGACACACACCTCTCAAGGTGGAAAGCATCATCTCATCCTCCATCTTAGTCTATACTAGTACTCATGTATGGGTGAGGAAACACATCTTATTAAGTTCATTTTAACACTACTACATTTGGGGCCAAATTTTGACAGCCATTTCTCGGATTTGAAACACTCATTTGTCAAAATTTTGACACATGAATCTATCATCATTTTTGTGTAGAAGATTGTGACAGAAGACCTACCTGTCAGTTTATCAACACCTTCTCACATCGAAAAGTTGCAAATGACAATAGCTTCAAAATGGCATTTCCTCCGGGTCATCCATCGAAATTCTGATAACAAGACCTATCGAAAATATACAATCTCTGTCAGAATTGACTGTCGAACCATATTAATTTTGATGGTAGAACTGTTGGAATACCGATAGTTTTCATCATATTCTGACAGATCTACATGTCGGTGATATGGCCTCACTGTCAAAAGTTCTATCGAAAATGTTCTCTTTACGACACTTAAACTATCGAAATAGTGACATTTATGCACTATTCTCCGACAGGTTTTCCTGTCGAACGTATAGCATTACTATCGCACTAAATCTCAAAAATTATTTTTTTCTAACATTTTGTCTGTCAAATGCATAGCACTTATGTCGGAATTAATTATGAATTGTCAAAAAACTGATGGATAGGCACATTAAAGTTAGCACAGCTCAAGAGACCATCATAGGTTGTCTCTTTCTTTAGTCTATATTATTGACAGAATGTTTTACCTTTCATTAGCTCATCAAATTTGGGGATTTGAAATAATTTAATAGAACATTTTCATGACAACATATATTATTTAAGTTGATGTTGCATGAATTTATCTACTTCGCGCACTTGTAGACTATGAGGACGGCGATAAAGAAGCATTGCCATGGGAGGAGATGCTTCTTTATCGCTGTCTTCATAGTATACAAGTACATGAAGTAGATAAATTCATGCAATGTCAACTTAAATAATATATGTTGTCATGAAAATATTCTATTAAATTCTTTCAAATCCCCAGATTTGATGAGCTAATGAAAGGTAAAACATTATGTCAATAATATAGACCGAAGAAAGAGACAACCTATGATGGTCTCTTGAGCTGTGTTATCTTTAGTCCTAGCTACCTATCGATCATCAAGAATAATCACCACCTTGCATTTATGTATACTACATAAATTGATCACAATCTCACAAAAACATTTTACACTTGTACATCTCATCAATACTGGAGGCCTAAAGTAATTTTATACGATCACTAGCATATTTCGTTCATGGATGAGAAAACACTATCCAAAGTTTCTAGATAACCATTTTTGAGAAGAGGAATGAGTGGAGGCCAAAGAAGGGATAATTGTGAAGGTTTTATAGATGTAGGTTACTGAATCATCATCTCTGCACTGGTACTCAATCTGGCCTCCATTCCATATACGTCTTCTCAAAATCTAAAAACTCTCCATCATTGATTCTCATCATTTTTTCAACATCTTCGTGGACTGGGACCTTAAATTATTGAGCTTCTCTTTATTTCGAGAATAGTTTAACATTCTCTACTTAACAAGGCCAACCACGTGAAGGTGGAAGCTCACCTAGCCCCTCCTAGGAGCCTCTTATGACCCTTTACAACATTTTAAGACCTCTAAGATGTATTCTTAGGGATCAAAAATGGTCGTAAAGGGTCATAAGGGGTCCTGGGACACAACAGCTGAGAAACATAAATGTAGGCATCATGGTCACAATTGTTTGGAGACACAACATAATTGAGTGGTTTTCTGAGACAATGCAAAGTACTGGTTTCTTTGCATCATCTGGGAATAGCACTCAATTATGTTGTGTCTTCAAAAAATTGTGACCATGATGCCTACATTTATGTTTCTCAGTTGTTGTGATATGTACATCATAGTCTATCGTTGTTGCAATAGCAGAGCCTATATTCCACAACAAAAAGGAAGACATCTTTTTAGCCTGGGTCTCGATCCTACCCCAATTGTCGAAGGATCCACGGCCAGGCTCGAAAGATGTCTTCCCATTATGTCTACAACATTGTGTCCATCCATGATCTCAGGAACATCATCATCTTTCCACTTTTCATTTGCCAAAATATATCGCTTCTTCAAGCTTGCAGAGTAATCTTATTAATAAAAGAACTCTTGCCAACATTAGGGTACCCACAGATCAAAATAGTTGATGTTATTAGTGCTTGTGCTCAAGGATATCGATTCACTATTTTAAAATGGCCAAATCATTTTTATTTTGATTGTAGAGAAAAGGAGTGGGAGAAAATGAGCGGGTGAAAGTTGATCGAGATCGAAAGAAGGCATTGCATTTTATTTGATCATAAATGCTCTCTGAAATGACCAATCATGTTTTCTATTTGATTCCTTTTGGTGTTTTTATTTCCCATATTCAATAGATAAAAATCATAGCAGCAGCCTCTTAGCCATCTTTTTGATGTTCCAGGTATTCTACAAAGATACAGGTATGTGGATTTATCATTCAATTGCTTGCAGTTATTGGTCAAATGCAAATATTTTGTCACGTTGCAAGGGCAAGATATCAGTTTGGTGTTTTTGGTTTATGTTAAAAGTTGATTTGGTAAAATCCTCAAAAAACACACTACATGTTCTAAAATGTAAAGAAGTTGAATGTTAAATGTAAGATATATATCTCATCCATAGTAATCAAAAGAAAGGACATGAAACTTATAAGCAGATTTACCAAACCAAAAATATAAGCGAATAGGAAACATGGATTGGTACCTTATGAATTGGTTTTTGAGGTGCAAAATCTTCATCAATCTCCTCAAAAAAGGACCCCTCCTCACGAAAAATGCATTTAACACAAAAAACAAATCTACAAAACTGAACCAATGGCATGTTTAGAATAAAGAAATAGATTGATAATAATATGCTAAAAATTCTATTATGTTTATTACACACAAAAGGACCAATCCCAACAATTCTTAAACATACTTTATCTGATATGATAATAACATGATAATTAAATTGATAAAGGTGCTTGTTGTCACTAGGGATTGCACCCATGATGGCTAAGTATAAAACCTAGCAATCCCGTGAAACATGGGAATACTCTCAGGATCTGGGACTGCTTCATTGAGAATAAACCTCTGGATTAAGGGTCGGCTTCCCCGTTTGTATCACCTGAACTATACTGACTTTGAAGGGAAAGGGATAGAGATTGCATAAAATTGAAATAACTAAATCTAACTTAGGTGATTCACCAAACTGGATAGATCCACAAACTGAAAATCAAACCCACAATGTAACCCAGTACATAACAGGAACACCACAAATCTTCCAAATCTGATTTTCCCCTTAGAAAAAACAATCAGGTGCTGATTGTAAATGAGAAGGAAAGATAATTTTCATAACTCAACACAAATAGATGGACACAGATTTGAAAACTTTAAAGAAAATCAATGCTTGCAAAACAATCAAATGAACATAATATCATGCAAAGGATTAAATTCAATCACAATACATAACACTAAGTTCATCAAACAAACTCACAAAGCTGTAGAAAAGAAGGGCAATTTGCTATTAACTGGAATAAAAGGAGTCACAATATCAGATTGCTTCTCAAAGAGCTACAACATTCACCTCGTGAGAATGAGGGAAGGAAGAACTAGCCTTCTATCACAAAAGTGAGAGGCATCTATAGGAAATCAAAAGAATCTCCCATCAACTCCACTACCTCGCCAAGAATAGAAAAGCCATCCATTAGGACCATGATCCCATCACTCTAAAATTTGGATGCCCAGTTCACGAGAATATAGGGGGACAGAAAAAGTGGAGTCCCTAAAATAGACTAGTCAAAACGAAGACCATTACCCACTAAGTCATGCATAATAATGATATTCTGACGAGGCTTATAAAATGCCATGTCAGAATTTAAAATAAGGCCCTTGCAATGACTTTACATTTAAAACTTTCAACCCCCTACACCAAAATAAAGTGGATCCTAAATATATTAAGGGTAATCTCAACTCAAAAAGAGGAGAGAACCTATAATATTTACATTTTAATTTAATCCACATATCATAAAAATAGCCCCCCTCCTCCTATACATAAAAACATGATTGTAATAACATTATCACCTAAGTCAAAACAAATGACTTCTAAGGGAACCTAGGGCATCACAAATAATTAATATAATTACCCTCTAAGAGAGACAATTATATTAATATTTCACAAAGATATAACCCATGCCCGAGAAATGACCTAGCAAAGGGAGTCAAAATATACTCAACCCTAAAAGGGAAGACAAAATAAATGATATGTCAACATTGGAAACCCTCATTCAAAATGGAAACTCTGCAAATGTGGTCTTCTTAGCTTGGCAACTGGCACATACTGGACTCTCTGTAGCTCTCGAATGGCAACTTTCCATTCTCGGGAAATAGAAACAGCAAACAACTTGGGCATTATGGATGAGGTAGGCACTATCATGATTTCATTTTCTTCCTGTTTCATTTTGATAGCATGTTAACGAGCTCTGTGTGAAAACTAGGGCAATAAACTTTAACTCTTTACATTTGTTTTGAATTTCTCTGTTATTGCATTGTGATCTCTATTGGTTTACTATTCATTATGTCATGAGGTGCATAACCAATTGTTGTTGGTACTTGATACTTTTTATCCTTCTTTGTTATCCATTTTGAAAGACTAGGGCACCGTTTTTACTGTTTCTTTTCATTGCATTTGAAGGTGCATTTTCTCTGATCAGGCCCAATAATTCAAATGCTAGGGCATGGTTTGATTTTTCTTTTGTTGAAATTGTTGTAGCACTAATAGCTTATTGTATTATCTTGAAATCCTAATGATGTGAAGGCTAGGGCATGGATTTATTGCATAGTATCTCTGTTTGAATCAATACATTTCCTCTTCTATTTTGAAACTAGGGCACAATAATTATCATGAATTCTCTATTTTTCTTAAGCCCGAGATGCAAGGCAATGGCATGTTTTTGGATTACTAAGGCATACTCGAGGTGTATTACTAAACCTCACTGCAAACACATCCCCTTGATTACACTCTACTATGCATTTTGGTACCATTCTGGTATACTATGTATACTTCCATGTTGCATCCTTGAAAGCATACTGGACTATTTTTAATAGCCCAAGAATGTAAATTGCATCAGTGGCACACTCCTTGCTTCATTGGATGTATCGAAAGCATGATTGTAATTTTTTGTAACATTTGATTGCTCATTGCATTGGATCTCTATTTTAAGATGGTAATGTGTATGTTTTAACAGGCCCGACAGCTGGGGCACTGGCACTTTGTCATTTGCATGTAGCATGGTTACTTTACCATTGAAATCTGTTGACACCAACATATTATAGCCTGAGAACATATTATTTATCGAGGGCATTGAATGTATAGAACATGTAAAAGCTCTCATGCTTGATTTGTATGGTGTTATTATCTATGTTCATTATTGCATGCTATATTTCATGGGACTGTAAACCCTCATCCTGTCGTAACTCATGCATCACGGCACCATTATTGTGTTTGCTACTAGACTTCAATATGCCCGTGCACATAACTTGCTCCTCTATTTGTATTACTTAATACACCTATTTGAACCTTTGTCTTTTGATGTTGACACCACTGTATATCAAAGCTCGACAACACAAGGCTTGAAATGTGTATTGAATTTTCACTTGTTACCAAATATTCAATGTCTCCAAAGTGCTGGCCCAAAAACACATATTGTGATTTGATATTTTATTTCCATACATGCAATTAAACATGGTTATTGCCACAAGCATACCAACTGGTCACTATTATGTCCTCATTACTGTTGGCACATTCATATCTCTATTTTGAAACATCATCTTCTTACTTGCTTGCCTCATGTAACCTTTTTTAGTGTATATACCAATGCCATACCCTGGAACATTATTATGCTAATTTTTCCCCTCATGTTATGCAACTTTGACATAATGAAACTATTACTATCAGTCTTTGATCTGTGCCTTCTCTGTATGTTATATATAATAGGCCCATAGCAATGATTTTACATGTTTGTCACTTGGAATCTTAGGACATGGAAGTCCTCTTTTACTGGTTCATAAATGCAGATTCAAAACAATTTTCATGTTATAGCATTATCACATAATACAGCTTTGAAACACATGAATGCCCTAAATGCAATGTATTGAGTTAATCTTTAAGCATTCTCTATTGTACCTTTTCCTGGATATGTGGATTGTGTGCCCTCAACTGTACAATATGAACATCTATGCAACAGAGTGCCCCTATCTAGCTCATAGATTTGTGTACTCTACCATTAGTTCTGTTCAAAACCAAATGCCATGTAGCCCTCTGAAAATGTCAGTGCTCTATTCTGTCCTTGATGTTGGATCATCTGAATGTCCCCCATATGTACACACTGTGTGTGCTCTTGGCCCTTAATGCAATCACCTGATAGGAAACCTAGATTTTTCCTATCGTGATCTGCATCAAGGGCCCAAGTCATTCATGGAATCATTATGGATCAACTCCCCTGTATCTGCACATGAAACAAACATGTCAGTGAAAACATAGTGCCCCTTACTTTGGTAGCTCCTTGTTGCACATGCCCTGAGCACAGCCCATGCCAAAGGTGTATGACTGAGTACACATATGCATGTTTATAGATGTTGTGGCACCATTCATTGCTTAGATCCATTGGATCTAACCCCTTCTTCTTCTCTCTTTGCAGGTTTTGGATCATTAGAGAACACCGAGGACACAAAAGAATCAACATCTCACTACCAGGCAATGTCTGGTACCCCTGCATCTAGCTCCTTAAATTCATGTATATTTGTACTCATTTATTCAACTCTTTCATTTTCTATTCTCACGGCATGTGTGAGCTCAGATAGATGTTCCTTTCCATTATTTTCTTCTTTCTGTATAGTATATTCAAGATATTGGCAAATGTAATCTCAGATGTAGTTATTTATCTCTTTTCCTTTCATGTACTTGCAATGAATGAACACAAATCTTAATCCAGATCACCTAATAACATAAACTAGGGTACAGAGCTCATCTAGTAATTAATTTTTCTCAAAATGTGCAAAAATATGGCAACATTTTGGCGACCTCTATGGAGTGCTTGCTTGCTAAGCAATCAACCAGCTGCCTAATAGATCCATTGGGCACAGAGTCATAAGGCCTCAAACTGAACTTAGCTCCCTCAAAACAACCTCCTTCCCAACAAAATTGAGACCAACTGCCTAGCAACTACCTACGCTTATTACTAACTAAAACTCGACTGAAACAACTAAAAACAACTGTGCTAAAGCACTTAGGGGAAACAGGAAATGAAACTCCTACTCTACCCTACTCTAACCAATATCAGCAAACTGGTCAAACAAATCCATTAACTGGATTGTTAAATAACTTCCCATTCTTCTCAAAACATTGTACTTTTCACACTTAAT
The DNA here is from genome assembly GCA_027943335.1 of Chamaecyparis obtusa. Taxonomy (NCBI): domain Eukaryota; kingdom Viridiplantae; phylum Streptophyta; class Pinopsida; order Cupressales; family Cupressaceae; genus Chamaecyparis; species Chamaecyparis obtusa. The sequence goes on from BSBK01004115.1 coordinate 389,520, forward strand.
GCCAATAGGGAGACTATGAAACATGAAAATTTACTGAACTACCTGGCATACTAACTCTTGAAACTTGTAGTCTAGACAACTCACCTCAACTAGATCATAAGTGCTACCTACCCAGGGAGACTGATAACTCTAAACAAGCTCCTGGTCATCAGTGAGTGAAATCTTGACATCACCCTCCATCAAATCATTAAGTATAGATGCCTTGCTTGACCCCATCTGAGCTAGACATTTGATAGGACACCCCCTTGAGAGTACAAAACCAGGCCTCTCCTGCTGCATCTCATGAATGTCTTCAGCATAGTCTTCAAATTCTGGCCAAGGATCATCCTCTTCATCAGCTAGAACATCCAATAGCTTATCCAAGTTATCAAACTACATTAGATCCTTAATAACCGCTCCCATCTCATAATCCAGGAAACATGAACCCTGAGATTCATCAACCATTTTATTGCAAACAGGCCCATATTCTACCACTGGTACAACATTAACCTTCTGAAACACAATCTTTTCTTCAAGAACATGCAAGCCATTATCCTTATCAGGAAGATAGGGAACATCAATAAGAGTGGAGTAGAAAACATCAATTATAGAATCAAAATCATCTTGTTGCTCTAATTTAACAACAACCAATTCATCTTTCTTTTCATAATCAGTGGACTCGTCAACATGCAACAAATCTACTTGTTCCTCATGATCATCATGAAAAAGTACACGTAAGAGACAAGAATCATTCTCTTCCAAGTTTCTTGAAATTTCATGAGGTGTAGGGGGCTCTTCAGGAATAGGCTCATAGGGTTTAATCTATTGCAAGATAGGCTCACTATCGTATAGGAAGTCAAACATCACAGGTGACTCTTCTGTAGGAATAGGATGAAGTGGCTAGAAATAAGAGATAGGGTCATGAATAGGCTCTATAGAAGTATGGAGATTAGGCTCCTTTTGACTAAGATTATGGATTGAAGGAGAAATCCTAAAGCTTTGAATTTGAACAAGAGTGCTAGTGGACTTACCAGGTAAGAAACTTGGAATTTGAACCTTGTGATTTTCCTGTCTGATCTGCAAAGCTTCCAAGTTCTCCTTCTGGATCTGTGAGATTTCTTGTATAGGGGTAGAAACAATTTCTTTATTTCCTTGCTTTGATACTTGAGCCAACAAATCCTCAATCAACCTATCTTTCTCTACCAGCTTTCTTCTAAAGTCCTCCTCCTTGGATCTTGTGTTGGCTACAACCGAAGTATTAGGTGAAGAGATCACCCCACAAAAGTCCTCCTTCAAAAATTTCATCAATGCCACCTCAGGATGTTGAACTTCACTTGTGTTGGCAACCGAACATTGCTGGTCTAGTCCTTGAACCATCTCATGTGGCATGGTGTTTTGAGCCACAGGAACCAACTCCCTATAGATACTAGGAGTGCTAGGATTGTAAGGTTGGCTAGCCTTTTGGTTGTGACTTGTCATTTGATTCTGTTGGCCTTGCTAGTATTGGGGCCTATTTTGCTAATAATGGTTCTGATAAGGCGGCTGGTAAGGCTGCTGATAAACTTGCTGGAGGGGCTGTGGGTATTGTTGGTAAGGTTGCGGGGAAACTTGTGAATCCAGCTTCTTACTTATAGTAACCAATCCATTAGAGTCTGTATGCAATGCTTTCATGACATCACCCAGATTCAAGGTTTGGCCTACAACCGGGCTAATAGCTTGTTGAGTAGGAACTGGGATAGGTGGGATAGATGCTATAGCTGGAACCGATTCTAGGACAGGGTGTAACTCTGGAAAAATAGGCATTAGTGGTCTTGGAGCTATCTTCCCAACTAGGATTAGACTATTCTCAGCCCTTATGGCAAGATCATATGCTGCTGGAAGGTTATTCCCACCTAATGACTGAATCATAATAGCAACATCACTATTGAGGGCTCTCAAATAATATAAAAAATTATGCTGGCTAGATGGCCTAACAGTAGCTGGTATTCTTTGCCATGTTGTTTGAAATCTAAAATTAAAATCCATCATGTATTCCTGGGGTGCTCTTTTGATAGTGGTTAGGTGCTCAATTAGTGAAAGATGGTCTGATTTATCTTCAAACTGATTGGTCAAGGTTGCACCCAACACATCTCAATTAGCATTAGAACCAACTGGTAAACTTTTGAACCATTGCAAAGCCTTTCCCTTAAATGAGGTTGCTAGCAATCTCATAGCAACATTATCTTGAGTGATATTATGCAGACCACAAAGAGATGCCACATCTCTTATGTGTTCAATGGCTGACGTTTGATCTTCTCCCGTAAAGATAGGAAAACTTTTAAGGGCTGAGACAGGTATGTCATTATACTGCTACAAATTTAGAGGGCTACCTTGATTGAAGGCTACAAAAGGGTGTGGTCTAGGCTGAGCCATTGGAGGGTTTGAGGAAGCTTGAAATACTGGAGCTTGAGTTACTGAACATGGGTAGATTTCTCATGATATGGGTGGTGATAGGGAGAATATGAATTAGGAATTGACATGCTTGCTCATCCACTGAGCTGGTAAAAGATATTTTCTAAAACTTTTTAGCACTTAAACTACTAGAACCAGTACATTTCTCTTAGAGTTTCCATGGTGCTAGGAACAAACCACCTCTTGAAGGTTGATTGCACTGAGATCACACCAAAATCTCAATGAATGATGGGAAACAAACAAGTCCCAACGGGTGTGCCAAAAACTATTGTCACTAGGGATTACACCCGTGATGGCTAAGTATAAAACCTAGCACTCCCATGAAACATGGGAATACTCTCAAGATGTGGGATTGCTTCACTGAGAATAAACCTCCGGATTAAGGGCCGGCTTCCCCGTTTGTATCACCTGAACTGTACTGACTTTGAAGGGAAAGAGATAGAGATTGCATAAAACTGAAATAACTGAATCTAACTTAGGTGATTCACCAAACTAGATAGATCCACAAACTGAAAATCAAACCCATAATGTAACCCAGTACATAACATGAACACCACAAATCTTCCAAATCTGATTTTCCCCTTAGAAAAAATAATCAGGTGCTGATTGTAAATGAGAAGGAAAGATAATTTTCACAACTCAACACAAATAGATGCACACAGATTTGAAAACTTCAAAGAAAATCAATGCTTGCAAAACAATCAAATGAACATCATATCATGCAAAGGATTAAATTCAATCACAATACATAACACTAAGTTCATCAAACCAACTCACAACGCTGTAGAAAAGAAGGGAAATTTGCTATTAACTAGAATAAAATGAGTCACAATATCAGATTGCTTCTCAAAGAGCTACACCATTCACCTCGTGAGAATGAGGGAAGGAAGAACTAGCCTTCTATCATAAAAGTGAGAGGCATATATAGGAAATTAGAAGAATCTACCATCAAGTCCACTACCTCGCCAAGAATAGAAAAGCCAGCCATTAGGACCATGATCCCATCACTCTGAAATTCAGATGCCCAGTTCCCGAGAATATAGGGGGGTGGAAAAAGTGGAGTCCCTAAAATAGACTAGTCAAAAGGAGGACCATTACCCACTAAGTCATGCATAATAATGATATTCTGACGAGGCTTATAAAACGCCATGTCAGAATTTAAAATAAGGCCCTTGCAATGACTTTACATTTAAAACTTTCATCCCCCTACACCAAAATAAAGTGGATCCTAAATATATTAAAGGTAATATCAACTCAAAAAGAGGAGAAAACCTATAATATTTACATTTTAATTTAATCCACATATCATTAAAATAGCCCCCCTCCTATACATAAAAACATGATTGTAATAACATTATCATCTGAGTCAAAACAAATGACTTCTAAGGTAACCTAGGGCATCACAAATAATTAATATAATTACCCTCTAAGAGAGACAATTATATTAATATTTTACAAAGATATAACCCATGCCCAAGAAATGACTTAGCAAAGGGAGTCAAAATATACTCAACCCTAAAAGGGGAGACAAAATAAATGATATGTCAACATTGGAAACCCTCATTCGAAATGGCAACTCTGCAAATGTGGTCTTCTTAGCTTGGCAACTGGCACATACTGGACTCTCTGTAGCTCTCAAATGGCAACTTTCCATTCTTGGGAAATAGAAATAGCAAACAACTTGGGCATTATGGATGAGGTCGGCACTATCATGATTTCATTTTCTTCCTATTTCATTTTGATAGCATGTTAACAAGCTCTGTGTGAAAACTAGGGCAATAAACTTTAACTCTTTGCATTTGTTTTGAATTTCTCTATTATTGCATTGTGATCTCTATTGGTTTACTATTCATTATGTCGTGAGGTGCATAACCAATTGTTGTTGGTACTTGATACTTTTTATCCTTCTTTGTTATCCATTTTGAAAGACTAGGGCACCATTTTTACTATTTCTTTTCATTGCATTCGAAGGTGCATTTGCTCTAAACAGGCCCGATAATTCAAATGCTATGGCACAATTTGATTTTTCTTTTGCTGAAATTGTTTTAGCACTAATACCTTATCGTATTATCTTGAAAGCCCAATGATGTGAAGGCTAGGGCATGGATTTATTGCATAGTATCTCTGTTTGAATCAATACATTTCCTCTTCTATTTTGAAACTAGGGCATGGCAATTATCATGAATTCTCTATTTTTCTTAAGCCCGAGATGCAAGGCAATGGCACGTTTTTGGATTACTAAGGCATACTCAAGGTGTATTACTAAACCTCACTGCAAACACATCCCCTTGATTATGCTCTACTATGCATTTTGGTACCATTGTGGTATATTGTGTATACTTCCATGTTGCATCCTCAAAAGCATACTGGACTGTTTTCAATAGCCCGAGAATGTAAATTATATCGGTGCACACTCCTTGCTTCATTGGATGTATCAAGAGCATGATTGTAATTTTCTATAATATTCGATTGCTCATTGCATTGGATCTTTGTTTTAAGATGGCACTGTGTATGTTTTAACAGGCCCGAGAGCTGGGGCACTGGCACTTTGTCATTTGCATGTAGCATGGTTACTTTACCATTGAAATCTGTTGACACCAACATATTATAGCCCGAGAACATATTGTTTATCAAGGGCATTGAATGTATAGAACATTTAAAAGCTTTCGTGCTTGATTTGTATGGTGTTATTATCTATGTTCATTATTGCATGCTATATTTCATGGGATTGTAAACCCTCATGTTGTTGTAACTCGTGCATCACGGCACCATTATTGTGTTTGCTACTAGACTTCAATATGCCCGTGCACATAACTTGCTACTCTATTTGTATTACTCAATACACCGGTTTGAACCTTTGTCTTTTGATGTTGACACCACTGTATATCAAAGCCTGAGAACACAAGGCTTGAAATGTGTATTGAATTTTCACTTGTTACCAAATATTCAATGTCTCCAAAGGGCTGGCCCAAAAACACATATTGCGGTTTGATATTTTATTGCCATACATGCAATTAAACATGGTTATTGCCACAAGCATACCAACTGGTCACTATTATGTCCTCATTACTGTTGGCACATTCATATCTCTATTTTGAAACATCATCTTCTTACTTGCTTGCCTCATGTAACCTTTTTTAGTGTATATACCAATGCCATACCCTGGAACATTATTATGCTAATTTTGCCCCTCAGGTTTTGTGACTTTGACATAATGAAACTATTACTATCAATCTTTGATCTGTTCCTTCTTTGTATGTTATATATAACAGGCCCATAGCAATGATTTTACATGTTTGTCACTTGGAATCTTAGGACATGGAAGTCCTCTTTTACTGGTTCATAAATGCAGATTCAAAACAATTTTCATGTTATAGCATTATCACATAATACAGCTTTGAAACACATGAATGCCCTAAATGCAATGTATTGAGTTAATCTTTAAGCATTCTCTATTGTACCTTTTCCTAGATATGTGGATTATGTGCCCTCAACTATACAATATGAACATCTATGTAACAGAGTGCCCCTATCTAGCTCATAGATTTGTGTACTCTACCATTAGCTCTGTTCAAAACCAGATGCCATGTAGCCCTCTAAGAATGTCAGTGCTCTGTTCTATTCTTGATGCTGGATCATCTGAATGTCCCCCATCTTTACACACTGTGTGTGCTCTTGGCCCTTGATGCAATCACCTGATAGGAAACCTGGATTTTTCCTATCATGATCTGCATCAAGGGCCTAGGTCATTCATGAAATCATTATGGATCAGCTCCCCTGTATCTGCACATGAAACAAACATGTCAGTGAAAACATAGTGCCCCCTACTTTGGTAGCTCCTTGTTGCACATGCCTTGAGCACCGCCCGTGCCAGAGGTGTATGACTGAGTACACGTATGCATGTTTATAGATGTTGTGGTACCATTCATTTCTTAGATCCATTAGATCTAACCCCTTCTTCTTCTCTCTCTATAGGTTCTGGATCACGGGACCACACCAGGCACACAGAAGAATCAACATCTCACTACCAGGCAATGTGTGGTACCCCTGCATCTAGCTCCTTAAATTCATGTATATTTGTACTCATTTATGAAACTCTTTCTTTTTCTATGCTCATGGCATGTGTGAGCTCAGATAGATGTTCCTTTCAGTTCTTTTCTTCTTTCTATACAACATATTTAGGATATTGGCACATGTAATCTCAAATGTAGTTATTTATCTCTTTTCCTTTCATGTACTTGCAATGAATGAACACAAATCTTAATCCAGAACACCTAATAACACAAACTAGGGTATAGAGCTCATCTAGTAATTAAGTTTTCTCAAAATGTGCAAAAATATGACAACAGTGCTATCTGCATTTAATCTGCCAATTACTAATTACACAAAAAACAAATTTACAAATCTGAACCAATGGCATGTTCTTCGTATGTGATTTCTTCATCTTTCGAGCCTCTGGCATCATATTCGACCGTAAATTTCAAATGCATTGCATTTTATTTGATCATGAATGCTCTCTGAAATGACCGCATTCTATTGGAGTCATGCCCTAGCCCCTGCTTTATCTCCATTATTTGATATTATTGGTGCTTGTGCTCAAGGATATCGATTCACTGTTTTCAAATTTTTGGATCATTTTGGTCATTACTGTTCCTCTAGTACACAATCAGGAAATGTAACTGTCGAATGATTATATGTAATGTTGAATGGATTAAATGCTTTATTCTTGGTAGAAGTGAATGGAAGGAATAGTGTTGGTGTTAGGTTTCATTTATTATTGAATTCAATGGTTTCCAAGATGTGTTGAGGAGTTTGCTCCTTGTTTAATGTTAACTGTTCCTGCACAATCCACTCATACAATAGTGAAATGCTATGTGATTGACAATTTCATACAACTAGTCCTTTGGCATGTAATAAATACAATCCAGTCACTTATTGAATGCTTTGGAGACTACTGGTTTGACTACCCATGTGTTACCAGTGACTAAGATTCATTAAAGGATACAAAACCCTTCATTTTGGGGTTATTGTGTGTGGATTCAAATGTAGGTTTGATTTGGTTAGTGTTTAGAAGAGATCAATAAATTATTTAAAGACAATCTTACATGTTTGGAGAGGTTTTAGAGGCACTTATAATGACTATACCCTCACAAATAGCAGCATAGACTGGTTTTACTAAGTTTCCTTTCTCTATTTTGAGGTTTCCTTTCTCTACTGCAGGGGTACAATTAGAGGGTTCATTGACAAAATGATCCTTTGAATGGTTACTATGAATATGAATGATTTGATATAGCATATTGCTCATTTTACTTGAAGTTTGGAATAGCTTGTGCAAGGGTGAAAGTAGTTTTGGTCATTTTGGTCGTGATTGTTCCTCTACACAGTCAAAAAATGTAACTGTCTAATGATTATATGTAATGTTGAATGGATTAAATGTTTTATTCTTGGTAGAAGTGAATGGAGTTTCCAAGATGTGTTGAGGAGTTTGCTCCTTGTTTAATGTTAACTGTTCATGCACAATCCACTCATACAACAGTGAAGTTACAAAACTGAACCAATGGCATGTTTAAAACAAAGAAATAGAATGATAATAATATGTTGAAAATTCTATATATTCTATTTAATACACGCCAAAGGACCATTCCCAACAATTCTTAAACATACTAGTTATCTTATATGATCAATTGTTAATAAAGGTCTAATTCTGTAGACTGCTAGCACGAAGGAAGATTTGACCTAGCCAAATTTTCCTTTTACCACACAAAAAAAATGCGTGATAACTATGTCTACTCCAACCTTAATTGTTTAAGAATTCAGCATATCAGATAAAGTATGTTTAAGAATTGTTGGGAGTTCTATTAGACCTTTGTTGTAAATATGTCATTGGTTTTCAAATGTTTGGATTCATGTTTGTTGATATTACTGGCATATGTGTTTAATGACGCTATTGTATATTGCTATCATTGAAATGACCACATTCTATTGGTGTCATTCCCTAGCCCGTGCTTTAACTCCATTATTTGATGTTATTGGTGCTTGTGCTCAAGGATATCCATTTTTTTGAAATGTTGACTATGGTTATCAAATGGACAGCCCATGAGCTTCTAGCTAGGCATCATTTGTATTGATAGCTTAGGGAATCAAATGTATTGTATCATTGATAGTTGAGACTTTGTTAAAAGGAAATAGGACAAAGAATGATTCTGATTTAGTTTCTCTATTTTGATCTCTAAGTGGCTTACAACCCTAGAGAAGTATATACAGATTTACAAATGCAGTTGCAGGATACATAGCAGCCGATAATTCACAAGAAATCCATGCATCCAATTTGAATAGCAATTAATACAAAGAAATAGGGTCCTCCAATGGCCCAATCATCCAGACCTTGACTTTCCCCTCAACCAGTGACCCTTCAAAACTGGGTTATCATGCAATCAATGAATGATCCTTCATTCTCCTGGTCTGCCCTGCATCCAAACATATTGGAAATACACAATACAATGATAACAAGTCTTTCACAATCCCCCTTCCCTCAAGGGACACTATCAACCATCCCTTCCACATATCATTTCACTGTTGTATGAGTGGATTGTGTAGGAACAGTTAACATTAAACAAGGAGCAAACTCATCAACATATCTTTGTTGTAAACATGCCACTGGTTCAGTTTTGTAAATTTGTTTTTTGTGTTAAATGCATTTAAATGGAACATTAAGCATAGTAATAATATGCTTAATCTATTATTAATTGCAGATTAAATGCCCATAACACCTTTATCAATTTAGGATGTTATTATAAGATACTAAAGAAGACCTACTATTTGTCAGAGAAATCTTCACTGTCCCCCACAATGAAGATAATGAAAATTGACCTCCTGCCCCACAACAAAGAACATTGTAATAAGAATAAGATATAATATAGTGTTAGAATAAACTTTGAACAAAGACATGTAATGCTTAAGTTAATGATCTAAAAAGCTGCAAATATAGGAATTGAAAAAGAAGATAGTGCCAAGAAACATTTTCACAAATATGAAACGTGAGGAAAAGTAATAACATTAACAATGCCAAGATTCACAGCATGAAATTTCACCTACGGATGAGTTTCTGCAGTGGGTTGCCCAGCATCAAAAATATGTTGAGTTGCATTTGAGTTGTAACTAAGAGTATCATGTGGAACAGAACCTAAACTTTGAAAGCGTTCTCCAACCTGGCAATTCAAAATTCAATCTAGGCAAGCATTAGTAAGTGAAATAAATTATAGACATCAACATCAACATCATCATAATCATTACAAATAAACTTTAAAGACATATTTTGGATAGTACTATGTTTCTTGAAAGTTTTTGTGATGCTTCTAAACTTTAAAGACATATTTTATGGCTTAATGATAACATAGATTAGTGTTTTGTTTTCTGATGGAATGTTGTTGATCATTCATGGTCTTGAAGAAACTTTTGATTGTTTTGATTCTCAAGTCTTGATGTTGTTTCTCAATGTGATATAGACTGACCACAAGATGGTTCAATTGGTCCTCTATTTCTATTTAATCATTTGTCTTCTTCATGGTGTAAGTGTTCATTAATATTCATTAATGGCAGGCGGTGATTCCTTGGTAATAAAGGCATTAACAGCATTCATAATTGTATAGCTCTTTACCTAATCTAGTCACATCATCAACATCAAGGTCAGTTTGTCTGGCCTTGGCCTCAACCTCAACCTGCTCATTAACAATGGCCTCTACACTCTCTACAGCTACAATACAAATTGTTACATTAACCCAAACACCAATTGCAATTAAATTTGTATTACTACACCAATCAATTTAAGATGTTTACTTGTATTACTATGATGCACGTCCTCATTGTCATCAACACACATAGGTTGTGTACGGAAAGAATCGGCAGGATCCAAAGTTTCTAGAGAACCATTTTTGAGAAGAAGAAAAAGTGGAGGCCAAAGAAGGGATAATTGTGAAGGTTTTCTAGATGTAGGTTATTGAATCATCATCTCTTGTTGATATATTTCAGATTCTACTCTGGAATGAACAAACTATAGAGATCTAACATAGCTAAACATAGAATAAAGTAAACAAGAAGGTATAGAAGATACCCGGATATCAACCAAGTATACTCCAGTCTATATGCCTCCAACTGTACTAACAAAGGTGCTGAGGAGAACTTGATTAGTACCTTAGTGTTAGTGTATTGAGGAAGAGTTCAGTCCTAACAAAGGCTTCCAGCCCTAATCAACTTGCAGTTAACATTGCCAATAATTTTTGGTTGTATGGATCAGATCATAATCTGATCTTTATTCATGCTCAGACTTGTTCTTATCTATTAGCCGAAGCTGCTTATCTTTCACACCAATATATGCTGATCTAAGTTTGCTTAAGGTAGAGAATCAAGGTTTTGGGGGAGTGAAGTATGTTATATTTTTGGTGCTTCTCTCCCTCGAATCCAACACCATATATATATGAATTGAATTATCTTCAAGAGGGCCGACCTAGTCTTATTAAATATATTTAATGTTAAAGCCAAGAGGTCGACCTTGGGCCCTTAAATAATTCAACCAACACATATATATAAATGAAATAATAATCTCCTTATTATTATAAATCACACAAGGGTATTTATTTGATCAGTTTGATCTTGGTCGAAAGGCTATAATTATTAACACTCTGCACTGGTACTCAATCTGGCCTCCACTCCATATACATCTTCTCAGAATCTAAAAACTCTCCATCATTGATTCCTATCATTTTTTCAGCATCTTGATGGACTAAGACCTTAAATTATTGAGCTTCTCTTTGTTTCGAGAATAGTTAAACATTCTCTACTTAACAGGGCCAACCACGTGAAGGTGGAAGCTCATCTGGCCCCTCCTAGGAGCCTCTTATGACCCTTTTACGACATTTTAAGACCTCTAAGATGTATTCTTAGGGATTGTAAATGGTCGTAAAGGGTCATAAGGGGTCCTGGGACACAACAACTGAGAAACATAATTGTAGGCATCGTGGTCACAATTTTTTGGAGACAACGTAATTAAGTTGTATACCCAGATGGTGGAGAGAAACTCCTACACCTCCAATTCCAAGTTGACTACATTTGTTGCTCATGAATACAAGGTCCTCCAATAGATGTATTCAACTTGGAATTGGGGGTGCAGAAGTTGCTCTACACTACTTGGGTACACAACTCAATTACGTTGTCTCCAAAAGATTGTGAAAATGATGCCTACAATTATGTTTCTCAGCTATTGTGAAATCTACATTTATGTTTCTCAGTTGTCATGTTTATGTGCATGTTTTTTATGTATTTTGGATAGTAAGTCTAATTTAATTTTTCTATGGACTAAGACCTTAAATCATGTAATGAGGACGCTTAGAAGACTAGTATATGCAAATTTCATTATTTAATAATAAAAATCTATTAAAATGTTTATACCTTCTCCCATTTGCCGGTGTAATTCCTCTTTGAGTATCCCCTTTCTCCTTTGCATCCAAAATGAACTCATTCCAATCCCTCACTGGAATAAAGGGAGGATGCTCAAACTTCTGCAAGACTTCATACACGCAACGTTCGTAGATTATGTTCAATGCATTATTTACATTCGTAAATCAGCGTTGCATACAAATCTATGGACGGTGCATGTTACGAAGTCACACTCAAGCTTGAAAATGATAGTCAATCCATAGTCAAGGTCAAGGAACAAATGGAACAACCAAGAAAAAACTATATGTTAAATCATGCGATTGATAGCAGATTGGGGCTCACCTGAGCCATAAACATGAAGAATTATTCTAAAAAAAGATGTAAACCATATATATGCACACTTGACGCAAAGAGAAGTTACGTCATATCCATATTAAAATATTAGTTACAATATGAAAATACTAAACTAACTAATTCCTGAGTTCATCTCTGCATATGGTCACAACAAAGATATGTGATTACAATACAAAGAAGGCATCGTAAAAATATAATTTCAGAATTTGCCCTAGCCTGACATGTTTTGCACTCAAATTTTTCATCGCGGATAAGTGGAGATGGGCAGATAGATGCAGATGAGTTGTCATCGACCCAACTAAAGTATCTACATCCATTATTTCCCTGTGATGCCCAGTCTACATTAGTTCTTATATTATAATGAATAGTATTTACATTAGAAACATTAAATATATACACATCAACAACCTTTTTTCTATTTGGGCAGCACCAAAATTGTCATCCAGGGTTGTTCAATGTCTGTGAAGTCTTCAACACACATTGCCCACCACCACATCAATAGTTTGGCACATTGGCAAGAGTCATCGAGCTTATATATCAATAATGGACCGCACCATTGTTACTACATTTATTATTTTTATATGATTATTTTTATATGAAATACACCAAGGAGTACCATCAGAAATATTAACCATTTACAATAATGAAAAGTAAACCTAAATCAAATAGCTCATTTTTTCATCAGCATGTGTAGTCTCTGTGTATATGAAAAATGAAAGAAATATGAAGCTGAAATAAAATATACCATCAAAAGAAGGTGACAAAATCTTGTCACAAAGCACAGACATAGGAAATCAAAAAGGGACAAAAGACAAGAAATAAGAAAAATCATTACGACTATAGAAAAATCATTTATACTACAATCAAAAAAAGAAACACTCTTTGTCAACAATTTTCAAAATCATTAGGACTATAGAAAAATAATTAAGACTATACAAAATCAAATTTTAGAAATGGACGATTCTGATGCTTTACCATTACAACAATTGAGCATTCATCATTTGGTATTGTGTACTCCATTTAAGTATGTCAACAATGTTCAAAATTCTGTCACTAAGCACAAACAAGAAATAAGAAAAATCATTAGGACTATAGAAAAATCAAGTTCTATAAATGGACGGTTCTGATATTGCTTTGCCATTACAACAATTGAGCATTCATCATTTGGTACTACTTGGTGTATTCCATTTAAGTTTTTCAGTTGTCATGTTTATGTGCATGTTCTTTATGTGTTTGGCTTCTCTCCCTCACAAGGGATGCGTCGATAGGTAATTGATTTGAAAGCATAATGATTTGACAATCTTTTTTTAGGATAGGCGTAATCATCCCGCCAACCTTAGTTAGCAATATTTGTGATATATGTCAAGTACTTATAATCAGTATGCCCAAAAAATAGACTTAGTAGTAAAAGCATGTCCTTTGGTTTACTAGTTTACTTATAATCAGTATGTCCCTTGGTTTACTAGTTTAATCTGGTTTAAGAATGGTTTGTTTCATGTTTGAATGTACCACTGAATGAAGCTTGGCTATATTAAGTACAATCTTAAGACTTGTGACTCTTCAAATTCTCTTGTTTCCTTCAGACCTCCAAACATGTGTACTTTTAGTAGCCCTCCAACAAATGGACTTGTGATGATTTTCACAATAGTACATGTGTAGGAGGACTACTAAAACTATTGCTTAAGCAAATCTGAATGTTCATCACCTGTGCATATAAGAGTTGATCATAGAAGGTATATGTTGTTGGGTAAGCTCCCAATAGTGCTCAGGTAAATATGCATGTTCATCACCTGTGCATATGAAGTGGCTCTAATGGAAGATACAATCACTAAATTATGCATACTCCTTATTTTGTTCTACGTTGATATTGTCAGACATGGTCTTTCTTGAATGAAATGACTCGTTACTTGTACATTGACTAGAATGTTGGCGGAAGAAGGATGATTTGTTTGCAACCATTTTTTCAACTCTAAATTTCTCAACACAAAGGGACATTTATCATAGCCATAGAAACATGATTATTTTAAAATGAAATACACCAAGGAGTACCATTAGAAATATTGACTATTTACAATCATGAATAGTTAACCTTAATCAAATAGCTCATTTTTTTATCAGCATGTGTACTCTCTGTGTATATGAAAAATGAATGAAATATCAAGCTAAAATAAAACAGTGAACAAAAATTCAAATTCAAGGCCTAATTTATCAAGAGTAACAAACATTAGGATGAAAGAAAAATCATTAAGAGTATAGAAAAATCATTAGGACTATAGAAAAATCATTAAGACTAGAAAATCAAGTTCTAGAAAAATCATTAAGAGTACTATAGAAAAATCATTATGACTATAGAAAAATCATTAAGACTACAAAATCAAGTTCTGGAAAAATCATTACGACTATAGAAAAATCATTTAGACTATAAAATCAAGTTCTAGAAATGGACGGTTCTGATGCTTTGCCATTACAACAATTGAGCATTCATCATTTGGTACTTCTTGGTGTATTCCATTTAAGTTTTTCAGCTGTCGTGTTTATGTGCATGTCCTTTATGTGTTTGGCTTCTCTCCCTCGCAAGGGATATGTCAATGGGTAATTGATTTGAAAGCATAATGATTTGACTGTTCCAAGTAATGTTTTTAATCCTTTGAAGTTTCTCATGATCTTGATGTATGTTGATTGGATTAAGCAATTTGGGGATCCAATAGGACTTTAGGGGAGTTCAATAAATGTTTTGGAAGACTTGGAGGAACTATTAGCATGACTGTTCCTTCATCTACAGTGAGTTAGACTGAATTTGCTAAGTTTTTCCTTTGTTTTGAAGTGTATTTTGTAATCTATTTCCTTTCCATGGACCCAAAGACCTAGGACTCATGGAAAAAGGATACTAACAATGTATTATACAACTCTAATGTTTTTAACTTGCAGAGATTTGAGAAAGTAAAGATAACACTGGCTATGTTTAATGTTAACTATTCCTACACAATCCACTCATACAACAATGAAATTCTATGTGATTGACAATTTCATACAACTGGTCCTTTGGCGTGTATTAAACAGAATAGAATTTTTAGCATATTATTATCATTCTATTTGTTTGTTGTAAACATGTTATTGGTTCAGTTTTAATCTACTGGTGTCGTGCCCTAGCCCATGCTTTATCTCCATTATTTGATGTTATTCACTGTTTTGAAATGTTGACTATGGTTATCAAATGGAAAAAATAGAAAAAAAAAATTGTGCACGAAATTTTTTTTACAAAACTAAACCAATGGCATGTTTACAACAAAGAAATAGAATTATAATAATATGCTGAAAATTCTATTTTGTTTAATACACGCCAAAGGACCAGTTGTATGAAATTGTCAATCACATAGCATTTCACTGTTGTATGAGTGGATTGTGCAGGAACAGTTAACATTAAACAAGGAGAAAACTCTTCAACACATCTTGGAAACCATTGAATTCAATAATAAATGAAACCTAACACCAACACTATTCCTTCCATTCACTTCTACCAAGAATTCTAGCACAAGCACAAGCTATTCCAAACTTCAATTAAAATGAGCAATATGCTATATCAAATCATTCATATTCATAGTAACCATTCAAAGGATCATTTTGTCAATGAACTCTCTGACTGTACCCCTGTGGCAGAGAAAGGAAACCTCAAAATAGAGAAAGGAAACTTAGTAAAACCAGTCTATGCCGCTGTTTGTGAGGGTACAGTCATGATAAGTGCCTCTCAAACCTCTCAAAACATGTAAGATTGTCTTTAAATACTTTATTGATCTCTTCTAAACATTAACCAAATCAAACCTACATTTGAATCCACATATAATAACCCCAAAATGAAGGGTTTTGTATCCTTTAGTGAATCTCAGACATTGGTAACCCATGGACAGTCAAACCAGTAGTCTCCAAAGAATTCAATAAGTGATTGAATTATATTTAATACATGCCAAAGGACCAGTTGTATGAAATTTTCAATCACATAGCATTCCACTGTTGTATGAGTGGATTATGCAGGAACAGTTAACATTAAACAAGGAGCAAACTCCTCAACACATCTTGGAAACCATTGAATTCAACAATAAATGAAACCTAACACCAACACTATTCCTTCCATTCACTTCTACCAAGAATAAAGCATTTAATCCATTCAATATTACATATAGTCATTAGACAGTTACATTTTATGACTGTGTAGAGGAACAGTCACAACCAAAATGATCAAAACTACTTTCACCCTTGCACAAGCTATTCCAAACTTCAAGTAAAATGAGCAATATGCTATATCAAATCATTCATATTCATAGTAACCATTCAAAGGATCATTTTGTCAATGAACCCTCTGACTGTACCCCTACGGCAGAGAAAGGAAACCTCAAAATAGAGAAAGGAAACTTAGTAAAATTAGTCTATGTCGTTGTTTGTGAGGGTACAGTCATGATAAGTGCCTCTTAAACCTCTCCAAACATGTAAGAATGTCTTTAAATACTTCATTGATCTCTTCTAAACATTAACGCATGGACAGTAAAACTAGTAGTCTCCAAAGCATTCAATAAGTGAATATGAATGTTTGAAAACTTTCCTCTCAACTTCCCCAACCACTCCTAATCAGTTAGAGGGATTAGTTGAGTGTTTAGACACTAAAACTTCTTAAACATACTTTATCTGATATGATGAATTGTAATATCAACAAACATGAATCCAAACATTTGAAAATGGTGAATCGATATCCTTGAGCACAAGCACCAATAACATCAAATAATGGAGATAAAGCACGGGCTAGGGCACAACACCAGTAGAATGCGGTCATTTCAGTGAGCATTCATGATCAAATAAAATGCAATGCATTTGAAATTTTCAGTCGAATATGATGACATAGGCTCGAAAGACATTGCCCGTCAAAGATACCAATCAAAGATGAAGGAATCACATACCTTCTCTTGCACTTAGCTTGCACGAAGGAAGATTTGATAGCCAAATCTTCCTTGTACCACATGAAGAACATGCCATTGGTGTAGTTTAGCATGTTATTATCATATCAGATAAAGTATGTTTAAGAATTGTTGGTAAGGATAGGAATAGTGGAGATTCTAGAAATATCCCTCTAACCGATTAGGAGTGGTTGGGGAAGTTGAGAGGAAAGTTTTCAAACATTCATATTCACTTATTGAATGCTTTGGAGACTACTGGTTTGATTGTCCATGTGTTACTAGTTATTGAGATTTGTTAAAGAATACAAAACCCTTCATTTTGGGTTATTGTGTGTGGATTCATCCGCTTTAGCCAGGAAGATCAAGAAGATGGGGCAGGAGGACATTATGGTAGAAGAAGTATTTAAAGAAGCAATAGAAAAGTTTTTAGGAGTTTGGAACAACATTTCAGAATCCATGAATGGTATGGGTAAGGTGACCTTCATTCTTGGCGGTGACTTCAATGAAACATTGGATATGGTTGATAAGAAGAAGGGTCACTTGTTGATAGTGTTCCTTGAGGGAAGGGGGATTATGAAGACTTGTTATCATTGTATTGTATATTTCCAATATGTTTGGATGAACGGCAGACCAGGAGAATGAAGGATCACTCACTGATTGCATGATAACCCAATTTTGAAGGGTCACTGGTTGAGGGGACAGTCAAGGTCCGGATGTTGATAGTAATTCATTGAGGGAAGGGGGATTGTAAAAGACTTGTTATCATTGTATTGTGTATTTCCAATATGTTTGGATGCAGGGAAGACCAGGAGAATGAAGGATCACTCACTGATTGCATGATAACCCAGTTTTGAAGGGTCACTAGTTGAGGGGACAGTCAAGGTCTGGATGTTGATAGTGTTCCTTGAGGGAAGGGGGATTGTGAAAGGCTTGTTATCATTGTATTGTGTATTTCCAATATGTTTGGATGCAGGGCAGACTAGGAGAATGAATGATCACTCACTGATTACATGATAACCCAGTTTTGAAGGATCACTAGAAGAGGGGGGAATGAAGGATCACTCACTGATTGCATGATAACCCCACCAAGCATTCTTTCCTTTAAGTTTCCACAATATCTCAAAATATAATCATTATTCTTTACTTTCTTCTATATGCTATTCTTTCTATGGTTTTGTTATCTTAGAAATATATCAAAAACATTGTAGATGTGCATATAAAAGTAAAATATTGTCCTTCAATTGTTCCACATTGAAGCATTTCCTCTTGGGAGTATTCTCTTCATTTGTACAATATCTGTCAAAAATGGTTCCCATATTTCTTCAAGATCTATTTTAATATTTATACTATAATTTTGATTAGATTTGACCAATAGTTGATTTCATTGGTATTTTATAGCATATACTCCTAATGTGAAATGTGGAGAGAAAGAAAGAGACACACTAGGTATGAATTACACAATATACCCATCATCACTTAGCACTTAAATAATAAATTATGGACAGGGAACAACACCCTAACTTCTGGATGTTTGTTTCATGTTGGCCTCTTATTATATGCAAAGGTAGGCCTGTCTTAGGCTAACAACCCCAGTGTAGGGGCCATAAATTATGGATCCCAAAATAGTGCACACTTGTATTAAATTAGGTTCACTATACTACAAGGGAATGGAAACTATGCAATAGTGCCTCATGGGGATGGAAGCAACCCTTCACCAAGAAGATGATTGTGTCTGCAATATTTACTAGAGGCAAAGAACATAATTTGGTTCTAGCAATTACTCCTAGAAGATAATGGCACCCACAAAACACTTGGAAAAGATAGCACTCACTATATCTTTTATCACTCTTTTAAACCTGGGACAATAAATTTCAAAGATTGATCAACGAACTCTTGAACACAAAGAACCATTCATAGTTATGATTCATGTGTACAATAGCCAACAAACAATTGTTCCAATCATGGTGTCCAATAATTATGTTAGAAAAAGCATCTACAAATCCCTTACACAACCATAATAGATTCAAACCATGAACCATAAGAACCTAACAATGGGACTAAGAAAGATACAGCCTAAATAAATCTTGATCATATTCCACCCTATTGTAAGGCCCAAGAAGTAACTCTATTTTAAAGTTACACATTCCTCTAGATGAAGCTCAAAGGTCAGGTAGCTAAATCATAGCAATACTTGAATGAATATAGGAATAATTTGATGTACAATCATTTGCTAGCTTGGTTTTTGAGTTTTCCACATAATATTTTCCCTTTAACCACATTTATAGTTTGAGAAAATCAGAAAAAATTGTTTCAGATTTATATTATCCTTTTGAACTAGCACACTACCATCAAAATGCATAATCATTGGTCATATCAAGAAAATTCCTATTGATTAGTAGGATATCCTTATAAAAATTTGATGCATGGATTTCTTGTGAATTATCGACTACTATGTATCCTACAACTATGAAAGGAATAGCGTTGGTGTTAAGGTTTCATTTATTATTGAATTCAATGGTTTCCAAGATGTGTTGAGGAGTTTTCTCCTTGTTTAATGTTAATTGTTCCTACACAATCCACTCATAAAATAGTGAAATGCTATGTGGAAGGGATGGTTGATAGTGTTCCTTGGGGGAAGGGGGATTGTGAAAGACTTTTTATCATTGTATTGTGTATTTCCAAAATGTTTGGATGTAGGGCAGACCAGGAGAATGAAGGATCACTCACTGATTGCATGATAACCTGGTTTTGAAGGGTCACTGATTGAGGGGACAGTCAAGGTCTGGATGATTGGGCCATACCCTAGTTCTTTGTATTAATTGCTATTCAAATTAGATGCATGGATTTCTTGTGAATTATCGGCTGCTATGTATCCTGCAACTAGATCCATAAATCTGCATATACTTCTCTAGGGTTGTAAGCCACTCAGGGATCAAAATAGAGAAACTAAATAAAAATCATTCTTTGTCCTATTTCCTTTTAACAAAGTCTCAACTATCAATGATACAATACATTTGATGCCCTAAGCTATCAATACAAATGGCACCTAGCTAGAAGCTCACAGGCTGTCCATTTGATAACCACAGTCAACATTTTAAAAAAATGGATATCCTTGAGCACAAGCACCAATAACATTAAATAATGGAGTTAAAGCATGGGCTAGGGCATGACACTAGTAGAATGTAGTCATTTTAGTGACAGCAATATACAATGGCGTCATTAAACACATATGTCAGTAATATCAACAAACATGAATCCAAACATTTGAATACAGTGAATCGATATCCTTGAGCACAAGCACCAATAACATCAAATAATAGAGATATAGCACTGGCTAGGGCACGACACCAGTAGAATGCGGTCATTTCAGAGAGCAACTCCCTCAACAATAAAATGAAATGCATTCGAATATGATGCCAAAGGCTCGAAAGATGAAGAAATCACATACCTTCTCCCCCGCTCAATTTTCGCTCCTTTTCTCCCGCTCTCCAAATGAAATAAAAATGATGAGGTTGTTTCACTTTTTTTTTAAATGTATACCTTGAATCTGTTGGAGTTCTTATGGTCAATTAAACACCCATTGGAATACCGACATCATCCGGGCCTATTACAAAAAAAAATACCAAATTCGTAAGAAAAAGTTACCCATCGGAAACTTCTGTCGAAATTTGGCCCCAAATGTAGTAGTGTAATACCTCTCAATGTCATATTAGATTTTTACTTGATTAAGATTACTTACAATAAGTGATCTTGGCAGCCACTTGTGGGCTCCGACACTTATTACAAGCCACTCCCTACTACACATCTAGGTAACCTACTCTAGGCTCATAGATCCCACATAGATCTAACATAGGTATACAACCAGGTAATCCCAAATCTAGTATCACACACAAGAACCAGAAATGACTACAACATACTCATTTACAGAATATAGTATAACATGAGCCTACATGGTCAATTTAGGGCAATAAAACACAATACACACACACACCATATCATAAGACAAAAAACATGTCTATAAGACTCATACCCCAGCCTTTGTATTCCTCCTAGGTCATCTAATGCCCCATTAACTCATTTAACCAAAAGAAAACACTCAAGGAAAGATATATAACATTTACATCATAAGGAATTGAAAATGAACCAATATGCATTTAAGTTTAACAACGAACATAATCAAATTCCATAAATTACTAAAACAATGCTAATATAAAAAATGCTCTCTACAGTCTCTAATAGTTTCAAGATGATAAAAAATGTCCGATTACAATAGATGCGTATACATTTATCCAATTACTATTCCCAATATTAAGAATGAACCAATATTAATTCCAATTAAAAATAAACGTATTATATGTGTGTGTGTGTGTGTGTGTGTGTGCTGCATTTAAAATTAACCATGAGACTAAATTATTCATTTGTATATAACAAATAATAAAGTATACATTTAAATATATTATAACATATATAAAATTCTTAAATTAACTATATATAAAAAAAAACACATTTATTAAAAATATCTAATAAAACAAAACTTATTAAATTTTAATTAATTTTAAAATGAATTTAATTTTTATTTTTTAAAAAAATTTTAAAAATAATAGGTGGGGAGCGGGCCCCATGCGCTCAAGGCGCACGGCCCCATGGCAGGGGAACTACTCACTGCCACGGTAGTGAGGTACTGTTGTCGACAATACATGCTGCCCATGCAGTTGTACGCCCGCTTGGGTAGGGGCAAGGGGGTGTGGTGGCCCCAGTCCCCATGTCACTTTTTATTTTATTTTTTTAATTTAATTTTTTTGTAATATATTTTTTAATCATTTTGTTTCATTACCCAAGCACGTTTTTCAATACAAACGTGAACAACAAACATATATATATATATATATATATATATATATATATATATATGAAAATCCAAAATTTTGAAAAAGGGAAATTTATATTTCAAAAAGCTAAACACTTTTTTTTTTCCAATGCATTTCAATACATTTTGACCTTTTCCTCTTTTTGTCTTTTTCTGGGTTTTAATTTTTTTTTACTATGTAATTTTCTTTTGACTGCGTTTTTTTTTCAAAGAGTGAATTTTTAACTCGGAATTCATTTTTTCAACCAAAAATTGATTTCTTTTTCACAAGACAATTTATTTTTTTCCAAGACTCAATAATTAAACTATAGCCTAGCTTAATTTTTTTCATTTTCTATGAGATCTATAGGGAATTTTCTTACGAAGTTTTGACAACATAACCCTACTATGCCAAGTCTCAATAAAATCTAAAAAAGATAGATCTAAGGATTTTCTAAATACCCAAAACCATAGAAATTACAAATACATCTAATGAGATAAAATGAAATTATTCAAAACACAAGAAACCATATATTTGCAAAACAGAAACTACAAAAGGGTTTTCAAACCCTACCTTGGATCCAATGCAAAACTAAAAATGAAGCCCTTGATGAATGTAGAAATCTGAATCCTCCAAGAATGGATCCAACCGATAGATCTGAAACTACATAGATTTCAAGCACAAGAATCCAGAAACACACAAAGCTTTCAAAAAACATACAACCACAAACACCCAAATTCTTCAAAATGCCAAAAACACCAAGCTCTCCAAAAATCCTCCAAAACCTGTTCTATTCCAAAATGAATGAACAATTCTCCTAAAGAGATTCAATTTCCCCCTTTCATGCAAACCCTTATGATAACACACCAGTCAATCCCTAAAACAACTCAACTCAAAATTGAAAGTAATCCTAATTAAATAAATAAAATATCTTTTAATTGCACAACTCAACTTTGACTCTTTAAAACAAGTTGTTACTTTTTTTTTAAATTAAATTATTTTTTCAACAATACTAATGCACATGTAATTAATTAAAAATATATATGAAATAGATTAAATATTTAAAGCATAATAAAACCATGCAATTAAATATTTAATTATTTAATAAAGCATAAAAGTATATTTAATTCTAATTTTAAATAAATAATTAATTAAATCCAAATATTTGAATATTTGAATTTTAATTAATTTTCTCAAATAAACATAGGAACATAATTAATATTCAATTTTAACTATAATCTTTAAATCAATAATCACATTAAATCACTCACTTATTAAATCAATCAACTAAGACCAAACAAAGAAAAACTAAACATGCTCAAAGAAAGGGATCTATGAATTCACATCAACTAGATGTATCTGGGTAAGGTAGTCAAACTAATACTCATCCAATCTTAGGACAAATAAACTTAGGTTAGGGTTTCAGATCTAACTGTTACCTCCCCTCTTTACCATTGAGATGAATATTTATGGGCACGCTAACTCCTGCCAATTCAGGAAAGATAATATCCTGTACTTGCAAATATGACATCACAAGAACAAGCATGTACATCCAATATAAATATAGAAGACAATGATAGGGTACTGTCTAACGTGTGGATCTCACCATGGAAAGTAACTACGTGTTCATCCTCTACCACAACAAACATGCAAAATAGGTACACACACATGATAACCATACACATGCAAGTATAGGGTTAGTAACATATAAACCATTATAAGCATAAAACATCACATCATGATAATATCATCATCTAACTATGCAATCACATGATAAGCAAATAGCAATCATAATCCAGAATCAACACCCACTGAAATAATAACTGCTCACATGAAATGTAGCCTAAACGAATTCAGCCAATCAACTGAAATAATAGCCTAAAAGAGTACGAAAACTAAAACTAAAAGCAAACTATGAGTGGGTACTACATGAACCCTTCAGAATCATAGTATCTAGAAATAGCACAAGGCATCCTAAATTGCCTCAAAAACTCATTAATTTGATCCAGGGCCTTCCTCCCTATAGTAAAGTAATAGACACCCCACAACCTAGGCAGGAAGGTCCCTTTCTTATGCCTCTCTAGAAGGTATTTTCAGCTAGGGTAAATTTCCATATGAACTCTAGCTAGGTAATTCTTGGTGGCACTATCCTTGGTAAAATATGGGGTAGCTGAGGGCACCCATAGACTCTGATTATAGTGACATTATCAAAATAAAAGAAATCTCCCCAATTTTTCATGAAAGGGAAATTATCTAGGAACTACTTAGGTCTTAGGACTCTTCCTACTCCCCCTATTAACCTTTCAATTGGGGTTCCTAGCATGGTGTATAAAGGCTGAACTATCCAATTCTGAAAATAACTAAAATTAGATAGGTGAGAAGAACTATCCCAAACCTAGGTCCATCTTTTCAGAGGTTGCAGGAAATCAAACTCATACCTGAATAACTCAATCTCATCATCCATATCTTGGTGGTTGTAGAAGAGAATTATGTGCATTAATAAATAATAATGCTTAAACCTAATCTCTGAGGGTTACTCAATTGTAGCAATCTTCTTAAAACCCTCATGAATCTCACTAACTATCCACCTGACATAGTCATAGTCCTTCTTGACATGAGGAATTTAAATGTCTATGGAAATTTGTAGCAGGTCTACAGTCATTGTTCTATCGGCTTCAATCCCCAAAACTTTGCAATAGTCATAAATGGTGTATTGGAGGAAATAGTAGAACTTATTAAGATCATAAGGTGGCATCAATTCATCAGGAATGACCACCCTTTTGTTGTCTGGCCTTGGAATAAACTTTGGCATGACATTCTTCTTTATGAACTTATGGAATTTCTTGAAGTATTCCTTCTCTTTATCCAACTTAATCTTAGGGCACATTGCACCAGTAATGTCAAATGCCTCCACAATGCTAGTTCAATCAATTCTCACCAACTCAGTCATGTATTTCTTCCTTATCACTCCTGTAACAACATCATACTTCCTGGAAAACTCCCTCATCAAGTCTACATCCATGTACACATCTGGGCATATCAGCTTTCCTAGACCTAAATCCATGGGTTCAAGATAGGAACTTCCTTAACTTTGTTTTCCCAAAAAAAGTGGAAAAGAGACGCTCCAGTCATGCCAAGAGTATTGATCTTCTTTCACTAGCCCCTGATGAGATAATTTATTATCTCTATTTTGTTATAATCTTTATACTCTGTTGAAACTTTTTATGCTCTGTTGAAACATTTCTAATACATTTATGAACCTATACCTATGTGAACTTGTGATAAGTGCAGATTAGAACCACAAAGATTATGGGTAGTTAGAATGACATGTTTTGCTAAACATTATATGTACATTGCAGTACTTCATATAGCTACTTTAATCTATGTTCTAATATTTGAGTAGGAATTGAAATGTTGACTTGTATACATACTGAATGCTACTAACCTGCCAGGAAAACAAGGAGCAGCTAGAGAGTGGATCGACCGCATTGAAGAAGAAGTGTTGGAGTTCCAACCATGATAGAGAAAGCCAGCACAATTTTGAGCATCATGCCACTACTGGAAAGGAGCCATCATTCCAGAGAATATAAGAAACAACTCTGCTATATTTCCTCAGTGCTCATTATTCTGTTATCCACACTTTATTGTAATCTGTCATGGTTGTTATATTTCCTTCTTCTATGGCGAAGACTTAGTCAAAATTTAATTTCATACTTTCAATAGCGTCAACATTCTATATAAAGGGATTTGATTGGTTTAGTTAGGTAATGAGAAAATATATTCAAATGTTGTGTTTAGCATAACATAGTTATTCTTTTATGTTCTTCATGTATTGTTCATTTACTATGTAATTAGTTTATGAGAATGTAATGAAAGAGTGATTGTGAAGTATCTTCTATGTTAGTAGTTAGCAGAAGCCAACCAAGAGGGCCCACTTGGGAGGTGGAGTAGATTAGGATAGAGTAGAATTGATTTTTGCATTTTCTGTGCTTTCAAGTAGAAGTTACTATTTTACTCTTGTAGCATAACTACTGTGAATGTTCCTGTAGCACTTGCAGAGATAAATATGGTCAATGCTTTGAGTTGTTAAACATTCTTAGGATAATTTTACAAGCTTTCAGCAGTAATTTCAATTAGTTAAATGTGCTTACTTTCCTGTAGCAATAGCATAGGTTTCTTTCATGTATTTTATCTTCCTGCAGCATAGGTAGTATGACTCTTTGAGGAACTTAGTGCACAAATTGTGTTGTACCATTTCAAGTCTACATCCCTGGGTTGACAATCTAAATGCATTTCATGATGGGAAAATTAATCCTTAGTATGAATACATTATTCCTAAGAGAGACAATGGTATGATTATAATTACCTATTGTGAGACTGTTCATTTTTGGCATCGTTGTTGGGGATGGTGTCAAACTGAGAACCTTAAAGAGTCATTTACTTTTAAGATTGGTTTCTTATTCTTAGTCAATAGTGAGTAGTTGTGAGCTTGCTTCACAAGTTCATCAACTCACTTGCATGCATTAAATAAGGTGAGATGTTCATGGTCGATTTCTCCCAAAAGAACCTATTAAACTGAAAGAAGAATTTGAAGAACTTGAGTTACCATTTCTTGACACAAGTCCTGAGTTTTCTACATCATCTTCAATAAAAGGAGATCCTCTTGATCCATTTGACCTTCACCCTTTTGCAGAGATATTAGCCAATTTCCTCAATAATTCCAATCCAGGACCACCTGTTGACCAAAACCTTTTGGTTAATAATACTTGCCAGCCACAGTTTCATTATCCATCACCTCCAATAATGGCAGCTCCTACCTTTCCATTTCCTATCCAAAGTATTATCAACAATCCTAATCTCAAGAACATACCTTCTTCGGCCCTTCCAAAGTTCTATGGCCTTATTACAGAGGACCCTGACACCTTTTTGTTTGAATTTGACATTTTGTGTCAAAGTTTTGACTATAACATTGATAGTCATAAGCTTAAGCTATTTCTAGCAACATTGAAGGAGTCATCTCTCAGATGGTTCATGGGCTTAGGAGCGAATGCAGTAACTGATTAGGCCGGAATGAGAGATTTATTTCTATATAAATAT
This sequence comes from Chamaecyparis obtusa, assembly GCA_027943335.1. NCBI lineage: Eukaryota > Viridiplantae > Streptophyta > Pinopsida > Cupressales > Cupressaceae > Chamaecyparis > Chamaecyparis obtusa. The sequence goes on from BSBK01004115.1 coordinate 416,623, forward strand.
AAGGAATACTGCAAAGGAGGTGATTTAAAAGGAGATGACATATTTCTAATGTCACAGAAGGAAGATGAGACCCTGGAGGACTACATATCACATTTCTTATACAATCTGCAGAAGAATCCTCAACATGCACTGCAGGAGGATTCACAAAAGCTAATCTTTCTAAGAGGAGTGAATGATAACTACCTGGAAGCATTGGACCTTATGGATGGAGGAGATATATCTTAGTCTTCTTGGGATGATCTCAAGAAGATTTGTTTGAATTATTCTAGAGTGGCAATAAAGAAGGGTAGAGGATTTCGTCCAACAATTGCAAAAGGAAGTGGCTCCGGCATTTCCAACATATAAATCTCAAACTTGCTATCAGACTTCAAGCAAGACATCATTAATGATGTTGCTACACACCTGGACATGATGACTTCCAAGAAGAAGTATACAGACGTGGAGGCACAGCTCGCTAAATAATGTCCCCATTGCCGCAAGAAAAAAAATATTGTCACTGCAAGCTGGTCGCGAACCTGGAGAATTAGCACCTCCCAACTGAGTAAGTAAAGATAGGATAGGATGAGAAAGTGTTCTTTGTTTCTCAACGTCAGCCATGGGCCATGAGACAAGGTATGCCTCAATACCTACTACAAATTTTAAATCCTTATAATAGTCAGTGGCAAAACTAGAATGTCCAAATCCCTCCTCAGTATACTCAACCTACTTGGAATAATGTCTGGCCCAATAATCAATAGAATCAATGGTTTAATCCAAAACAACCCCAATGGCCACAACCTCCAAACCAATGGAAATCACCATAAGGAAATTGGCAGCCCACTAACCAATGGAGAGGACCTCAACAATGGCCTAATATGAGTCCTAGATATCCACCTTTTCCACCTCCAATGAACACACCTGCAATTATGCCACCACCTGCAAATACAGGTCATCAAAATTTGACATAATTCCCTTCTCAACCACAACCAAATCCAAATAGTCAACAACAACAGCAGCAAATGTATGCTACCGATGCTCAGCAATACCCTGCTTATGCACTCAACATAGTCGATATACACCTAAGATTGGGTACTACCTTGCCTACACTTGAAACACCTCTTATTACTGAAGTGCCAAACCCTCCTGTAGCATCAGTACCACTTCCAAAGAATGCTTTTCTAAATATAATTTCCCCAGCTAAAGTTTCCAATTCATCTAATGTTCAGACATCAATTATACCTCCTTTTCCTCAGAGGCTCAGCCTGGACAAACCTATACCAAAAGAAGACCAAATGTTTGATATCCTTGACCACCTAAAAAGCATGCATGTCCAGATTCCTTTGTTTCAAATCATCAAAGATGTTCCTATCTATGGAAAATTAATCAAGGAAGCTTGTCTCAAAAATCCTGGATGAAAGAAAATGGATCCCAAAATAGTTCATGTCATAGGAAAACTAGCTGATATCATGTTGGGAAAACTTATAATTCCAAATTATTCTGATCTAGGGAGTCTAGTTGTTAATATCATCATTAATGGTCAGTCTGTCAAAAATGATTTATTAGACTTAGGTGCTTCCATTAATGTAATGACTAAGGATACTATGAATAAACTGAGCATAGAAGGGTTGCAAGCTACTCCAACAATCTTGCATTTGGAAGATAGTTCTACTGTCACCCCTGACGGGATGATAGAAGATGTAATAGTTTCCCTAGATTCCTAGGAATATCCTATTGATTTCATGATTCTATCACCAAAGGTCAATCTTATTGGTTACCTTGTTATTCTAGGATGTCCATGGTTAGCCATAGCTAATGAAAACATTAGTTGCAGATCAGGGAACATGAAAATTTCAGATGGGCAAGCAACTAAGAAACTAGCACTATATCCTCCAACTCAACCCCAGCCAGATTTAAGCACCCCTATATGGCCAGATTTAGGAGATGAGGAAGAAGAGTTGAACTCTATGGTTCAGCTCATGATGTTATATAGGCAGTCCTTTCTAAAGTTGCAAGAGGAAGATGCAGTAATTCGAAGTATTCTTAATAATGACTTGTATCATCTTAAAACGGAAGCACTTCCATATTAAGAACATTTAGCCCTCTGAGCAAGTGGTTTGGGGTCATATTGAACACCTTGAATGGGTACTCGACTTGGATCTAGCTTTTTTCCCTATTTTGCCCCATTTTCCCCTTCTTTCTGACATAATTCTGGCATCCTAAATTGCAAACTTGAGATTCTTGACCTCAAGGTCAAGGTCGACCTTGACTCTGACCTAGGTCAAAGTTCACCTCAACCCAAGTCAACCTCAATCTTGACCCTAGGGTCTGGGATCCTTGGGTTTAGGTTCCTGTTTCGGGGTTTCATCAAAATTATTTATTTTCCCTCTTCGGGGCCATTATTTCTCAGGTTAAGTGTCAAATTCTCAAATTAATATTTGAGATGGACCTTTCTCAAGCTTTTTATAGGATTCCTAATTTATTATTGGAGATTACCCTTTCTCTAGTTTTGTGCCTAAGGCTCAAATTAACTTTGGGGTTGGCCTTACCTTGAATTTTGTGACAAGGCTCTTAAATAATTATTTGTATTTCTATCTTAAGAGTGGACCCCTTCTATATTTTTATGTCAAGACTTTAATTTAATTTCCTCTCCATGTGCACCTCTCTAGATTTTTGTGCCATGCACCCTTAATTATTGTTTTCTATGTGGCATCTCTACAAGTTTGTGCCCTAGATCATGTCATGCCCAACAAAAACACACTAAAAACACACCAATTTTTTTTTTTTAAAGATTGGTTAAGTCTAATTAAATGTTGCTGATTAATGGGATAACCTTAGGCAACGTTTCTCAAGACATCAATTTAACAATTTGTTAACCAAGATGGTCCCCGAAGACACTAGATTAAGGTCAAGACGAAGGAGACTTCAAATTCTGATGGAGGGGGTAGCACTAAGTTCAAAAGGGACTGAAAGATCGATACGCGAATAGCAATTGGTATTGACGACGAGGTCTAAGCAAGGATTCTATCAGGATAACACAACCACTGCTTGTCTTAGTAGAGTGCCCCTTTACAAAAGACTTAACTAGAAATTAACCATTCATAAATAGGTCACCCTATCAAGTCAAGTCTATGATGCAACCTAGGATCATATGTCAATGTGATGTTACGCATCTAAATAATAGCTAGACAAGGTTCCTATCCGGATCATGGATTACTTTAGCAGACATAAACTGACTAGGGTTACCAATGATATGAGATACCCTATCTATATTACTCAAGGGTTAATCTGTATCAATAGCTCTTGTATAATAACATCTTAGGGAACCGAAACTATTATTAGAAATAAGATTCTTTAACCAACATAGGTTAACCATTTAACTTAGATTAAATACTCTACGAATTATAGTCTTTTAAATTAATCACTGATAAAATATAGACAACTAATAGTTATAACTATCATCTGAGGGGTTAAATGACAAACTCAGCTAAACCCCAATCTATCAACCCAAAATTCCCATAAATCTACTAGTCTATCCGTGTTAATCCTTCAATCTCATACTATTAGTATGATATAAATATCAAAGAACTTAAGTTAGATTATCAACTAAGATACTCAACTTATCAGAGGAAATCTCCTAACTTACAACCCTATCCATTCTAGCCAAATAACCAATTGATAACATAATGCGTCTAACATATCGACATTAAGTCCTATCTTGAGTTACACTAGACTAAGCACGATATGCAAAGGGGGGGTTTACAAGCTAGGAGGTTTCGTTAACTGATTTTACGTACTTTTTGTTGCTTAAGATATCACAAAAGTTTCTAGAATAAACTTTAAATAATGTCCTTATAAATATGGGATTATCGAATTCGATACGATTAAACTAATGTCATCTAGTTATTCAAAGTAATAAGGATATTGTATCTGGACCATAATATGATAGATTATGGCCACCAATAACTTAATAATTGAACCTATACGAGACTTGTCCTAATGCATTAATTCATTAATATGATTATAAACCAATTAGCTTTAAGTAATGTTCTTATACATATGAATCCTCGATTCCGAAACGATAAGTCGAATATCGACCTGTTTATTAGAATCGTAAAGATAATTTACATGGATCCTTAATATGTTAAATTATAACATCCAATTTAAATAATGATTGTAAATAAACAGGACATATCATAATATACTAATTATATCACTTCATTAATGTGAATCAATTATCAAATTCCTAATTCATTGGGTATTATATTTAATAAATAATAATAATTAAATAATAAATATATATATTAATTAATAAATAATTATATTATAATAACCAATTAATCAAATATTAATTAATTATTATATATTAATGTGTTAATTATTAGTATCCATATATATTAAATAATTACTTCAATAAAATCTTACTCAATCAATTTATAAAATTAACAATTAAATTTTACAATAAATGAATCTCAAATTAATATCCTATTGTTAATGCAAATTACCATAAAACCAATTTACCTAACTAAATACTAATCAACAAAATTAACCCCCTTCATACTACATTAATATTTCCTAACCCTTCACTAATCCCTATTCTATCTTATCTATCCACTATTCCCTAGGCCTAGCTTCCTAGGGTCTCCCACACACATGCCCCAAGAAGCATGTCAAATCAACCTGGGGCGCTCATTGTTTTAAGAGATTTGGAAGGCCCACCAAAAGTGGCGCCATCCTTGGGAGGGAGAGGCTAGCATAATGTAAAATGGGAATATATTCCCATTGATACTACCTCCAATATTCAACTTGAACAAACATTAAATAAAGACTTTGTTTTTTTCCAAGTTTAAGCATGAGGTGCGCCTAACAAGAAGGATAGAGTACTTGTGAAATGAGAGGTATGTCAGACTTTTATGACAGTCCTTTAAACAAGGAATAAAGGAGTAAGGTAAGGTTTATTATATGTGTTTTATTATATTCAATGGTCAAAAACTTCAACCCAACGTAGGGGACAATGGAATAAGGAAATTAATAATATAATCTTCCTTATGTACATCACCTATGCCAAGTGGGAGGAGTTTGGTGGGGACCACAACAAGTGGGGAGTATTTGTTATTTTATTTTTTTGTTGAAAGGTTTATTTAAACTCAAACAGTCATGTTAGAATTGAATAAAAATGTAGGTTAGTATATTAAACTTGATTAGCAATTAATGTTAATTAGGAGGAGAATATTCTCTGTGGTAAGAGAATATTTTTTTCTCCTTCATACAATTTCCAGAGAGCAAAAAGCTCTATCAACTTATTTTGAATGCCATTTTTTTTGCAATAAGGCAAGTATATCAACTTGATGTAAATTTGATAAAATGTTTAATTTTAGAAGAGGATTTTAGTTTCTTTTTAGATTACTCTAAAGATCTAAAATTTCATTTTTTGATTGCATACTTAACTTAGATTTTTCTCACTCAAATAACAAGTCAAGAGCACAATATGTTTGCATGGATACAAGGATATGAAACAGAGATTTATTTACTATGGATTTCAATTCATTTACTCCAAATACAAGATTTAAAATATAATGAAAGCTCTATAATCTTTTTTTTTTTCTTTTCATAAGAACAAGAATTATGCCATAACATGAATGAATCTTTTAACCAAATTTAACAAACACTTCCTCACATTGCATTTCAACAACACTTGAAATAATACAAGACTTGGAGGGTGAATCTTCATTACAAGTTTACAAGCTCATGGACTTCACAAGATCTCCTTTCAAGGATTCATGCACAAAACAAAATACTTCACATAAAAATGATAACATCTCAAATCTTTACAAGGTTTATTCTTCAACCAAGGAGAGCTTCATGGCTCCATAATCCTGCAACAAAACACAAGAAAACCAAGACAACCATGGTACTCTCCTCCCTACCATAGGCCCATTACATGGACCACCCCCGAGCAAGGGGAGTTCAAGCCAACGGGTAGACTCACACCAACATAGCATGTCCATTTACATTTTCTTCCTCTTAGCACACACACATCCACAAAAGATAGAAATCACAAATACACAAGGAGAAGCTCTTCAAGGAAACTTTCACATTCATGGCTTCCACAAGAGGCTTATTCTCAAGCCTTCAACAAGTAAGTGGATTCTTGCATAACCCAAAACAAAACTCAAGTGCAAAAGCAATAAACACAAAACTCATAAAAGAAATCTACAAGCTCAAGAGAGCATGCAATCTACTAAGCTCTTCTAAAAACACCACAACAAGATGCACATACACTCCTCTCTTCATTACCATGCTAGAAATCAAATTGCATATGGGAAATGGAGTCACTAACCTTGCTCCAAGCAAATGAATGATGGGTGTAGAATTCTCTTCCTCTTCAACCAAACTTTCTCCTCTCTAACTTTCTCCAAGCTCCTAGTTTGTCTCCAAAGTTGGAGAGTGGGTCCTTGGGGAGCCCAAAGCTAAGCCTTCCACTAAAATACCCTCTACACACTCTCCCATGCCCATGGAAGAGTTGGGAGTTTCCTATTGGATGTTCTACCCAAGGTCTTCCAACTTTCCTAAAAATGGAACTCTAAAAGGTGAATGGGGAAGAGTAAATTGGAAGCTTTTTGACTCAAGAGTTCCCATGTGACTTAGAATTTTCGCCACTTTTCAAAATGTCACTTTTGGAGGGCTTCCCAAGGTGCTCCTAAGGTGTCCTGTGGTCAAAAAGGGTCCCTTACCCATAGGTATATCCCATGGGCCTTCCATATTCATGCAAAATAACTCCCTAGGTGTCTATTTGACCCCCTAAAACCTCCCTTCAAGGTGAAATTCGAAATTCAAAGTTCAAGGATTGGGGCCACCTCATGGGTGCACTCACCAAGCTTAGGGAATAGGATGTACCACCTAATACTAGGCCAGGATGGTGACATGTAATTCTCTCCATGTGGACCATTGCCAACCCATTAGACAATACACATGTGTCAATTGACACCACTACACATCACAATTACACTTGGCAATATCCACTAACCAATTTAATTACATAAAACATCTTACTTCCTAAATACACTCAAATCCACATACATTACAAAATAAAAATCACATCACAAGGAGGTCTTGTGTCCCCTTGGGTCACGACCTTGGTGTCACAGAGTTCACAAACATATGTTGGCTTGACTCCCCCAAATCCATGGTTAATACCTGCACTCATTAGACAAGCATCAGTAGTTCCAGTAATGATCAAAATGCGCAGAACATCATCACATTCAATTAGCTTCAAAATAGTATATCATCTATCCATTCATCCACTAATAACACAATTAAGCAATATCATCTCCTAAGCTAACAATTTCAAATTGCACAATCATTTCTAAGGAAACGTAAATTTTGATCTCATATTCAATGGTAATAACTTAACTACATGTGAATTCTAACATCAATTAATCTAAATCTTGCTTTCCTACATGTTACCTTTTTGGAAATTAGGAACACAATCATAATTGCCCTAACTATATAGCTCGCATAATAATCACATAATTTCAACATGTCTATCATACATAATTTAAATAATCCAATTCATCATTTCAATGTCATAGCAATGTCCTGTGTTCATAATCAAGATAAAATACCTTACACTACTAATGTCACTGCTAGAATAAACCACACATAAAGTCTAGAGTGTACTGAAATCATAACCGAACGTAACAAGATAAGGGTCTCAATACCCAGTCTATCGCATAAAAAGTAAGGTGCCATGATGACTTTGAGTAGAGCCCTCACATAAATCTAAGAAAAGTTTGCAAGAAATAACAATAGTGCTTACCAGAGTGTTCTTACCAAGATGAGGGGAATGGAGGGGTCCTACAGATCACTATAAAAGGGAGCCCTCCTCTCTCATTTTCTCCATCTCTTATTCAAGTATCAAGTTTCATACATGATCAAGAGCAAGAACTCTCAAGAAATCTCAAGAAAGAAGATCAAGCATTTAATAATTCAAGCCTTCAAGCATTCAAGCATTCAATTCATCAAGGAGATCCATTAGAAGCCATTGAAGGATTCAAGCTCTATAGAGCTGTCTTGTTGAAGATTCCTCCATCCATTTCCATCCAAGCCTCTTCCTATTCCAAGATCCATTCAAGATTGGTGTTGAAGATATAAAGACAATTGATTTGAGACATCCTACATCCTATTTTATATTCATTTGGAGCATCCATACTTGTGGATTCAAGGATTTGAATCCTCCACAAGGGTTTCAACATAAGCAAGGTGAATTGTTCCATTTAATTTGTTTATCTTTGCAATTTCAATTCAATTTCAAGGTTAATTCCTAAATTGGGGTTTGACTAAGGCAAACTCCTCCTCCCAACAAAAAAAAACCATTTTTTTTGTAGGTACAAGTGCGGGATAATGAATTTTAGTGCAGATTTGGATACCCTTTTTGCTGAACTTTCAGGATCCGCGAATAGAATTTATGTCGAAAATAAAGGGGTAAGATTGTGCCTTAGGGTAAGATCTTACCCCAGTCCTAAGGTCAAGTTCAACCTCACTCAGAAAAGAAAAATACTTCTGGGTTTTGTAGATCTCGCAATTTGAGTTTAGAGTTGTGAAAATCAACAATTTCTGAGACCATCTGACAGGGTTTTCAGCCGATTCATTTTTAGAGGTAAGTACCTTTATTTCTTCATTTCAACATTAGCATTTCTAGATTTACATTTCATCCCCTTAGAATTTATATGTATGTTTAAAATATTGGTTTTGGGGTCTCTTTTATGTGCAAACCATTGTTCTAGGACCCCATCCATATTTTTCATCTTACATTTTGGTGAACCTGACAAGCTTACCCCTTTCTTTTATGGAATTAGATGCCCTATTGTGTTAAATTTCCCTTTGTATTGTCTTGTGTGTAAACATTCATCATACATTTTGGTGAAGCCACGATAGACAACTCTTTCTTTTTGGTGTTAGATTTACATTTTGTGTTAGATCTAACATGCTTACAAAAGTAGATTTCTTTTATGCTCTTGCATTTATATTTCAAAAATACAAAAAACTTGAAAAATTTCTTCAAACATACAAAAACATTTACATTTTTCATGCTTATAAATTTCATTTGAATGCATTTGGATATATCTAGACCTATTTTCTATGCATTTCTTTATTTGTTATCATGTTGCACAAGTTGTTTCAAATGTTTTCCAAACATTCTTCTATAACTTTTGCGATTAAACAACATCCTCCTCTTACCTTAACATTGCATGGTGTTACACCTAGAAAAACTTTATCTAGTGTGTGTGATGTTGCTTTGTCCTCTTTTGAATTACCTTGTAAGGATATATTAGAGAAAGAAGATGACTTTAATCTATCTCTCCATCATATTTCTATTTATGGAGATGAGTTGAGGATTGATGTTAATTCTTCTCCTAAAGAGCCTACTTTAGAATATAATTTACCTTCTTTCACCTCTAGGGATCCTACAATGTGCTTTATTGGTAGGGATGATAATCCTCCTATTTGGGATGAACCTTTGGATTTGGATGTTGAGTACTCTCTTCTTCATGAAACCATTATGGATGATTCCTTGGATAAAAACATTGATTTATCCCCTCCTCATGAAGAAGCTTTGATACGAGATGGTGATTTATTAATGGATGACATATCAATACGTGATGGTGATTCTTTTTCTAAAACACACTCGCCTTATGCAGATATTTTAGCGAAAGAAGATGATATTATAGATGTTTTACCTCCATTTGGGATTCCTTCTAGTGATGAGGCATTAGCAGAGAATGATATGAATTCCTTTAATACTCTCCCTCTTAGTGATGATCTTATGGAGAATCAAGATCCTATCTCATCTCCTCCTAGGATGTCTTCTTTGCTTCCTCTTTGTGAATCTATTTGTAGTGTTGAGACAACTAACATGGTTTATCCCAAACCCTTGTTGACTATCAAAGGTTGTCCTTGCATCACTATCAAAGGTAAACCTATGGAGTCTTCAGAGTCTTTCAATGATCAAGATTCGATAGCTCACACCTATCGTACAAGGAGTAACCTTCAACCTAATCTAGTGGTTTCTACTTCTTTACCACCTTCTCAACCCATTCTTCCTACTCCACCTCATCTTCCTAGCAAGGAGTATGATTTGATAAACCAATTACAAAATACTCTTGCCAATATTTCTTTATGGGAGCTTCTTCAAACTTCACCTACCTACTATGAAGCCTTACAAAAAGCTCTAGAAACTCTTCCCACTCCACCTCATAATCAAGAGAACATCAATAACTTCTTACAATGCATGCATGCTACCCGGGTCCTCCTGACATTGTATTTACTCAAAAAGATTTACCTTCTAAAGAAGTTCAGAATCTTATGATGCTCTTACGGTTGTTGTTACTATTAATAAAAGTATCATTCATAGGACCTTGATTGATAATGGATCTGGGCTTAATATTTGTAGCATGGACATGCTCAAAGAGATTAAATTCGATCTTTCAACTATTCAACCTGACAATGTTCCTATACGTGGCTTTGATAAAATTGCTAAGAACACTTTAGGCATCATTACCTTACCTATCAAAGTAGGTCTGATTATCCTGAATACACCTATTCATGTTATGCCTAGACCTCTCAATTATAACTTTCTTTTGGGTAGACCTTGGTTGCATGAGATGCATGTTTTTCCTTCCACCCTTCACCGTAAAGTCAAGTTTATACATAACAACATGATGTATACACTTCATGGGGATGATGCACCTAATCCTTGTTTGAATATTCAAACCCACACTACTCCTACTCCTAATAGTAATCCTTCTTCCTCTAATGCTCTTCCTGGTGATGATTGGGGAACCTTGGATTTTAATCCTACCTTTATAGGAGAGTATAAGGTTTCTAATCTTGATTTTATGAAGCAACAAAGAGAGTTTGAACAATGATTTTTTACTTCTACTTCTAATGCCCTTCGTAATAACTTTGTCACTGCTTCTACCCACAATGAATCTGTCAAACCTAATAATGATGACATAGTGACAACTGAAGTTCTATTGACTCCTGCTGATATGGCTTCTTGTTATGTTCATGGCTATCATTTCCTAGTTAAACAAGGATTCAATAGTCAAGGATGTGGTAAGCATAAACAAGGAATTCAAATGCCCTTACAGAATGGGGGGCATGAGCATTCTGATGGATTGGGATTTAATCCTCAACAAAAAATCAATGTTAACATTATGTCAAATAACACTTCAAAACATGATGAAACTATGAAGGAATTTGACCAAGAAGTTCTTTTGCCTAAATTCCTTTGTGCTAAGATGATTACTAGACCTAAACGCAAAAAGAAACGTAGTCCACACTTGAAGAAACTTCCTTTTTGTTTGTATCATAGATTTCATGATCACTCTACTAATGAATGCCAAGCCTTCCATTATAAGATTAGGCAGCTCATTGATACTAAGGTTATTAATATATCATGTGACAATGATTTGTATTTCAATCTTGTTTTCTCTAAATAACATTTATGTTCCTATTATGGAGCTCCACATTATGTAAACAATGTTAGCCTAATCGTTGGGGGTTCTTTGTCTTGTATAGTGTTGCGAGCAATATAATAGGTCCCCTTCCATCCTTGTTCCTATGCTTGGGGGGCAAGGATGTCATCTCTTTCTTTTCTATCTTTCTAGGATCCACTTTTCCCTTGGTTAAGCAGTATCTATCTATTATGTGATATCCAATCATAAATGAAAATTTTGGTTTGCATTGAGGATCTTTGTCCTTGATCACAACCTCTTTCGTTGTTTTACATTGGGTTTCCATGATTGATAAATCTCTCACCTTGGAAGCTGAATAGTGTGTTATCCCTCACAAGGTTTACTTTTTCCCTTCTTGCATGATATCTCTTTGGATTCATCCCTTCCATGGCCTCATAGGAGCTATGACCTTCTTGGCTTGGACTAGGTGTTGTCTATGGATATTGTCTTAATGTTGAAGAAGGCTTTATCCTTATTATTTTCTTTCCTTATCATGTCAAAATAGTATGTATTTTTTCCATCTTAAGGAGGGGGGCATATATACGGCCTCCCTCATTCTATATTATATATTTTTGTTCTAACCTTCTGTTTTACAGCATGCTAAATCTCAGAACGTAACACACATAAGTTGCTAAATCCTGAAGAGACACATTTTGACCAATTTTCAAATATGCTAAATCCTCCAAAGGTAATGCACATAAGTTGCTAAATCCTGAAGAGACACACATTTCCAATTTCAAATATGCTAAATCCTTGAAAGGTAACGCACATAAGTTACTAAATCCCGAAGAGATACATATTTTACAAATATATTCTATGGTGATATGAGGATATGGATCCATGGGTACTTCATAAAATTCATCTGAAGATGCACTACATACATGTACAAAGTCATAAAAAGGTTCACAACTTTATGGGGTGACTATCAAGTCCTAGCTTGGTGGGCCATCCTATCATTTTTATGGTTCACAGTGAGATACACACATCTTACTGGGTGAGCTAGCCACTCCTCTCTTCCCTTTTTCTCTCTTTTTTCTAGTGATGTCTCTCTTATTGCAATCTTGGAGTTGATTAAGACTCGAGTCCCTAGGGGATTGAGGATTCCTTTGTCCCTCTAATTTCAATAAGATTGTCCTTTTCTTTGTGATCTCCTTTACCAAGAGTTTGCATCGAGTCCATACTCTTGCTAAAGTGGTGGATTAATGTATCATCTTAAAATAGAAGCACTTCCATGTTAAGAAAGTTTAGCCCTCCGAGTAAGTGGTTTGGGGTCATGTTGAATGCCTTGAATGGGTACTCAACTTGGATCTGGCTTTTTCCCCTGTTCTACCCCATTTTCCACTTCTTTCAGCTGACATAATTCTGGCATCCTGAATTGCAAGCCTGAGATTCTTGACCTCAGGATCAAGGTCAACCTCTTAGGTCAAGATCAACCTTGACTCTAACCTAGTTCAAAGTCAACCTTAACCTTGACCCTAGGGTCTAGGATCCTCGAGGTTAGGTTCCAATTTTGAGGTTTCGTCAAAATTATTTATTTTCCCTTTCAGGGCCATTATTCCTCGAGTTAAGTGTAGAATTCTCAAATTAATATTTGAGGTGGACCTTTCTTGAGCTTTGTATAGGATTCCTAATTTATTATTGGAGATTACCCTTTTTTGAGTTTTTTGTGTAAGGCTCAAATTAACTTTGGGGTTGGCCTTACCTTGAATTTTGTGACAAGGCTCTTAAATAATTATTTTTATTTCTATCTTAAGAGTGGACCCCTTCTAGAGTTTTGTCTCAAGACTTTAATTTAATTTCCTCTCCATGTGCACCTCTCTAGAGTTTTGTGCCATGGACCATTAATTATTCTTTTCTATGTGGCCTCTCTATAAGTTTGTGCCCTATATCACTATAAAAGGGAGCCCTCCTCTCTCATTTTCTCCATCTCTCAATCAAGTATCAATTTTCATCTATGATCAAGAGAAAGATCTCTCAAGCACTCTCAAGAAAGAAGATCAAGAATTTAATTCATCAAGGAGATCTATTAGAAGCCATTGAAGTATTCAAGCTCTATGGAGCCCTCTTGTTGAAGATTCCTCCATCCATTTCCTTCCAAGCCTCTTCCTATTCCAAGATCCATTCAAGATTGGTGTTGAAGATCTAAAGACAATTAATTTGAGACATACTACATCCTATTCTATATTCATTTGGAGCATCCATACTTGTGGATTCAAGGATTTGACCTCCACAGGGGTTTCAACTTAAGCAAGGTGAATTGTTCCATTTACTTTGTCTATCTCTGCAATTTCAATTCAATTTTAAGGTTAATTCCTAAATTGGGGTTTGACTAAGGCAACCCCCGCCCCACCCCCCCCCCCCCTAAAAATTAAAAAAAAAACTATTTTTCTTATAAGTACAGGTGCGGGATGGTGAATTTTAGTACAGATCTGGATACCCTTTTGGCTGAACTTTTAGGATCCGCGAATAGAATTTTTGTCAGAGCAGTGTAGGTCAAGGTAAGAAATAAAGAGGTAAGATTGTGCCCTGGGGTAAAATCTCACCCTAGTCCTAAGGTCAACGTCAACCTCACTCAAAAAAGAAAAAGATTTATGGGTTTTGTAGATCTTGTAGTTTCGGTTTAACATCACGAAAATCAATATTTTCTTAGACCATCTGACAAGGTTTTCAATCGATTCATTTCCAGAGGTAAGTACCTTTATTTCTTCATATCAACATTAGAATTTCTAGATTTACATTCCATCCCCTTAGAATTTATATGTATGTGTAAAATATTGGTTTTGGGGTCTCTTTTATGTGCAAACCATTGTTCTAGGACCCCATCCATATTTTTTTATCTTACATGATTATATTGTGATCAAGGACATATCTGAGAGTTCTATATTAGAATTAACTACATATGAGGACCATGTTTTTCTTTCAAAACCCAATATTATCCATCAATTACTACCCTATGAAGTATTCACGAGTCCTATCTCTGAAGCATGCATGCTTGACCTTACAACTACTCTTGAGCTTTCCAAGGGTCGCAACCTCCATGTAAATAATAAGTTGTCTTCACAGAAGTTGGAGCAATTAACTAAACTTCTACAAACACATGAAAAATCCTTTGCATGGGACTATGGGGATATGAAGGGACTAAGCCCCACACTCTGTACTCATGGGATTTATATCAATGAAGGAAGTATACCACTCTACCAGCCTCAGAGGAGGATTAACCCAACATTAAGAGAGATAGTCAAAATAGAGTTACAAAAGCTACTTGATGTTGGCTTTATATATCCAATCTCTGATAGTAAATGGGTATCACCTTTGGTCATAGTGCCCAAAAAGGGGGGTAAATGGAGAATCTATGTAGATTATAGGGAATTAAATAGAGCCACAAAGAAAGATCATTTCCCCTTACCTTTCATTGATCAAGTACTTGATACTTTAGCTGGTAAAAAGTATTTTTCCTTTCTTTATGGATATAGTGGATACAATCAGATTATTATTTCTCTAGAGGACCAGGAAAAGACTACATTCATATGTCCTTGGGGGACTTATGCATATTCTATCCTACCATTTGGGTTGTGTAATGCTCCAGCAACATTCCAGAGGGTCGTAATTAGTATTTTTGCTGACATTTCACATGATTGCATGGAGATATACATGGATGATTTTACAGCATTTGGGGTAACCTTTGAAGAAGCTCTGCATCATCTGGAAAAGGTGTTGATCAAATGCAAGGAACACAATCTCTCCCTCAATAGTGAGAAATGTTTTATGCTAATGCAAGAAGGTGTTGTATTTGGACATTTCATTTCAGCAGCAGGAATCCAAGTACACCCAGCCAAAATTGAGGTAATTCTCACATTACCCACACACTAAGAAAAAATATGTAAGATCTTTCTTAGGACATGTTGGCTACTATAGGCATTCTATTCAAAATTTTAGTCAAATAGCTAGTCCTCTATACACACTACTTACCAAAGAGGCTGGGTTTATATGGACATCAGCTTGTGATGAATCCTTCCTGTAGCTCAAGTCACTTCTAACAACTACACCAGTCCTTAAAGGACCTGATTGGTCTCTCCCATTTCACATACATATAGATGCTTTAGACTATGCAATAGGTGTTGTGTTAGGACAAAAGCCTAGTAACCTTGAGTATGCCATTTACTATATCAGTAAGAGCCTACATGGACCATAATTAAATTACACAGTAACTGGAAAAGAATTACTGGCTGTAATTTATGCCTTAAACAAATTTCATCATTATGTAACAGGTCATCCCATCTTTGTTCACACTGACCATTCAGCAATCAAATATCTAATGAACAAACCTGCTATCATAGGTAGGCTAGCAAGATGGCTTCTTCTTTTGTAGGAATTTGATATAACCATTATTGATAAGCCAGGGAAAGCAAATCTAGTGGCTGACTATTTATCCAGAATTTAGAATGTTGATGTAGACACTACTCTGGTTGATGATACATTCCCTAATGAAAACCTATTTCGTATTACTATCAAAAATCCATCGTATGCTGACATAGCTAATTACCTTGCAGCCAGTAAAATGCCCCCACATTTCTCTACAAAGGACAGATGAATGGTTGTTGAGAAAATTTTACAATTCTCCAAGATTGACAACACCTTGTTTCATACTAGTCCAGACCAAATCATGATAAGGTGTGTGCGAGAGGATGAGACATATGATATACTCCACGCTTGTCATGATGACCCATGTGGAGGCCACTTTGCAGCCAAGAGGACAACTCTGAAGATCCTAACAACAGGTTACTATTGGCCAACACTTCACAAAGATGCAGCCAGCTATACAAGAAAATGTGATAAATGCCAGAGGATGGGTCATCCAACCAAATCATATGAAATGCCCCTCAACCCACAAGTGGTGGTAACTCCATTTGACAAATGGGGCATGGACTTCATTGGTCCAATAGATCCTCCTTCAAATGGGAAATCCTATATACTGGTATGTATGGATTATTTGACCAAATGGGTGGAAGTAAAAGCCATGCAGCATGCATGAGATCAAAAGGTAGCAAAGTTTTTTGTATGAGGATATCTTCACCTGTTATGGAGTGCCAAGAGAACTTGTAACTGACCAGGGAGCACAGTTTAGCTCAAATATAATCAATGAACTAATGAAGGAATATAACATTAGGAATCAGAAGTCTAGCCCTTACCATCCACAGGAAAATAGATAGGCAGAGGTCACAAATAGAGAAATTGAGGCCATATTAACAAAATAGTTCAAATGCACTGACGAGATTGGAGCAGCCGACTCATAGAAGTAGTATGGGCCTACCACACAACCTGGAAGATAACTATAGGATTCACCCTATTTGAATTAGTATATAGAAAGGCAAAACTATTACCAATTGAATTCAAGCACAAGACATTGCGTACAACACTGGAATTAAACATCAATCTTCCTGCAGCATAAACATAACACCTTCTACACCTCAATTCCTTAGATGAAATGCGTAAATCTACATTGGAGCACATGGAGCTGATATAGAAATAACAGAAGAGGTGGCATGATTCTCATATTAAGAGCAAGTAGTTTCATGTGGGTGATTGGGCATTATTGTATGATTCCAGATTTAAGGAAAATCTAGGAAAGTTACAGACCAAATGGCTGGGACCTTATGAAATTGAACACGTCTTTGACAACAAAGCAGTCTAGTTGACCACAATGGATCCAATGCAATTCAAACTACTTGTAAATGGACATCGGTTGCGCGTGTATCACAAGCCCCAAACAAAGGAAGACTTCTTGCTGCAATTCAACACTAACACTTCAGCAACGCAACATGTAACACTTCCTGCAGTAGAAGGTGAAAACCTTCTTCCTGCAGCTTCAAAATAACATGCCTTCAAAGACTAACCATAATAAAACTTCATTTCATATGAAGTCCATTTCTCCATTCATTTTTATTTATTCTTCTTTCCAACCCATTCCATTTCTCTCTCTTCCATCCACTCACAATCCACGTCATCCACTTTTTCTATTTTCAATGTTTTCAATAAGAGCCATGTTAGCTGACACATGCAGCCACCAGAATCATTTCACTCTCACCACCTTTTCTTCATGTGTATGGTAAACAACTGCCAGGTACAAATTTATCATTCTTTACTCACTTTTAGCACATAGATCTCGATAATTATATCTAGTACTGCAATCAATATATAATTACAGTGTTATGCCAATTCCCCATCCCGTGTCAAATGTGCCAAGTGAGGACACTTGTAACTATTTAGTAGGGGGTAGGGGAAGTGTATTAAATTCTAAATGTCATTACTAAGCTATCCTTATCACTTCGTTGTCATTTCAAAGTTGTACATAGGCCTTGTTTCATTTCCTTTATTCCCACATATTTGTCATACTACAAATTTTGATTTTATTGAGTTGATATGATCTGAAAAGATTTTAATTAAACTATGTCACAACGCCCAATTGAAGTTATAATCTCCTTTGTTAAAATTCCATTATTATTATTCATGCTAAAATAATAGAGAAATTAAAAGAGAAAGTCAGTGTTTTCAAGAAGTGCATTTTAATTTCAAGAAGGAAAGAAGGTATTTGCAAAGCACGAGAGATTGAAAGATTAACAGAGAAATTGGTAAGAAGAAATTTGGAGGTTGGATATTAAAAAAAAATGGGTGGATGGCTGTAGAGGCATGATCCAGTGCACCATGGCATTTTACTTGCAGACGTCAAAGTAGTCAGGAGATTTAATGCATGTGGTTGGTTGGGCTATTTTCTTCAATTATCAG
Organism: Chamaecyparis obtusa; assembly: GCA_027943335.1. Classification (NCBI taxonomy): domain Eukaryota; kingdom Viridiplantae; phylum Streptophyta; class Pinopsida; order Cupressales; family Cupressaceae; genus Chamaecyparis; species Chamaecyparis obtusa. The sequence goes on from BSBK01004115.1 coordinate 434,901, forward strand.
ATTTTAATGAGGAAGTAGCAGCTAAATTTATGAATACCTCTAAGGAAGGGTAGGCAACTGTATGGGGTTTAATGGTTGTCACGATAGAAGAAAGAATAGAAGAGGTCACTGGGTTACCAGCAATTGGGGAACATTACCCCAATGAACATGACGCTAGGTCATCTCGAGCCTAGTTCTCTCTTCCAACTGATCCTCCTCTGAAAATTATCAAGCAAGGGTGCAAAAGAATGTCTCTTCCTCCACCATTAAATGATATGGCAATGCATATTATCAGCTACTTAACATGCAAGGGAAGATTTTCAAATTTGCATGCCCATCATTTTAAACTACTTAGTTGCATAAGGCATAATCTCCAAGTAAATGTCCCTAATTTCTTGTACAATATGCTAAGTATTAGTGCTAAGAAGACTCAAAAGGGGAATGCAAATTTTGTTACCCACCATGCCCTAATAAAACTGCTAGTCAAAAAATCCCTTAGGGATGTCTCTCCCCTAGCATGGTCAAAATTTGTTTAGCATAAATCACTGCAACCCCAGGTTAACCTTGTTGAGCAACCCCTAGGAAATGATGCAAAATTTTCTGAGCCCGATGTAGAAACAACTACACAAGAAAAAGAACCAGAATTATTCCAATAAAATAGGTCTTCGGAGCCCGCTCCAGAAATCAATATTCCTACTTCTTCCATAAGGGAATGAAAATGGAAAATTGGAGAAGAAACCCCTGACCTTGAAAGTGAAGTTCAAAACCCTACAGTTCCAATGAATAAAAGAAAAAAGTTGAATCCTATAGCATCTTTTCCTACAGCATCTGCTCCTATAGCACAAAGGCCAAAAAGAAAACTGTAGAGGTTGTGGAAACAACAGTGCATAGAAGTCTTTGAATGTGAGGACAAGTGTCTCCAATTTCTCCAGAAAACCCAAATGTTCCAATATCAAAACCCACCATAGAGCCTTATGTTGAGTACATTTCTGATAATTCCCCTAAAAGAACAGAAGTGCCTTCATCTCCCAAAAATCTACAAGAGTCCCAAAATCTGCAAGAACCTTGTGGTAACATACCACATGATGATCTGGGTGTAGCTAAGCAAAGCCCTAATGTGACACAAGAAAGCACTATTGAGGATGTCTAGATGACTCCTCCATTGTACCCTTCTTATTCCCAAATGTCTATTGTGCCTTACAAATTGATATGGTTTACTGAGTATTTTCAGCAAGTTTCCAAGGAAAAGAGAAGACAGAAAACCCAGCTGCAAGAATTTGGTCCTCCAACAATACAATCTATACTCTTTAATTTATATAATCAGTTTGTTTTCCAGAAAACTTGGTGAAAACAAGAAAGAAACAAAATGAAAAAAGAGATAGATGACAAGCAAGAGGAGATTGAAGTTCTTAAGGAACAGGTAAAGAAACAGAAGAAACAAATGGACCAAGCTCTTAAATTAGTTGATTGGGTTATAGCCTGTAGACCACCTCCAAGAGTGTATGCCATTTGTTTGAAAGAACAATTCCTCTTATTTCAGCTCATGATGACTATGAAGGGCATAGATTATGAATTTAAATCAGCTTATGAATTCTATGGATTGTACTAGACACTTCCTCCATGGAAACATCACTAACTCTGTGAGCTCTATCTACATAACTTTTTCATTCCTCATGAAACTGAATGGAACCCTTTGCTATACATAGGTGATATCCATTTGAGAGCTCTGATGTCATGGATGCACAATGAGGGAAATTATGATAGGTAGTTGAATAACTACAGAGACCTGGAGAAGTCTAAACCATTACCCTTAAGGGCTTAATCAAACAAACCTGATGTCCTCTTACGAGATTGGCTCAACCTAACCTATGGAAGGCCGAAACCTAAAATCAGGAAAAAGGTCTTTGCACTTAGAGATAGAGTTTATAGGGAATACCAAGGGTTGCCCTATTTTTCATTTTAGAGAGCTCTTGCAAGGGTAAGGAGCTGATGGAATAGGTTACCAGAGGCCTTCAAGAAAATAGAGCCACATAGCCCAATCAACTTTGAAGCAGCTACAAATAGAGAAACTAGGTATATGCAGTTGGGGCATCAGACTAGAAGAGAATTGTGGATTCCCCTGTCTTTCCAACCACCTACACTCTTATGGCTGCTATATGATATCAATGCCACCAAATTAAACCATCTGCAAGAGGAGCATCATGCATATTACTGGGCAAGGACACGAGGATTCTACTATACTTTTAAGAGTGGAAAAAAGGGAAAGACAAGTGTTGGCAATTTCAGATCTTTAGCCAAAAAATGTAATGCTTGAGGACAAGCATTATGTTTAGTAGGGGGAAGATGATGATACAATTTATTGTCTCTATTTTTTTATAATCTTTATACTCTGTTGAAACGCTTTACGCTTTGTTGAAACATTTCCAATATATTTATGAGCCTATACCTATGTGAACTTGTGATAAGTACAGATTAGAACCACAAATATTATGGGTAGTTAGAATGACATGTTTTATTGAACATTATATATAAATTGTAGTACTTCATATATCTACTTTAATCTATGTTCTAATATTTAGGTAGGAATTGAAATGTTGACTTGTAGACATACCGAATGCTACTAACCTACCAGGAAAACAAGGAGCAGCTAGAGAGTGGATCGACCGCATTGAAGAAGAGGCATTGGAGTTTTGTCCATGATGGAGAAAGCCAACACAATTTTGAGGATCATGCCACTACTAAAAAGGATCCATCATTCCAGAGAATATAGGAAACAACTCTACTATATTTCCTCGGTGCTCATTATTCTATTATCTACACTTTATTGTAAATTGTCGTGGTTGTTATATTTCCTTCTTCTATGGTGAAGACTTAATCAGACTTTACTTTCATGCTTTCAATAAGCGTCAACCCTCTATATAAAGGGATTTTATTGGTTTAGTTAGGTAATGAGAAAATATATTCAAATGTTGTGTTTAGCATAATAGAGTTACTCTTTTCAATTCTTCATGTATTGTTCAATTACTATGTAATCAGTTTATGAGAATATAATGAAAGGTGATTTCGAAGTATCTTTTGTGTTAGTAGTTAGTAGAAGCCAAACAAGGGGGCCCACTTGGGAGGTGGAGTAGATTAGGATAGAGTAGAATTTCTTTCTGCATTATCTGTGCTTTCAAGTAGAAGTTACTATTTTACTCCTACAGCATTACTAATGTGAATGTTCCTGCAAAACTTGAAGAGATAAACATGGTGAATGCTTTGAGTTGTTAAATAGGCTTAGGATAAGTTTACAAGCTTTCAACAGTAATTTCATTAAGTAGTTAATTGTGCTTACTTTCCTGCAGTAGTAGCATAGGTTTCTTTCATGTATTTTATCTTCCTACAGCATAGGTAGTATGACTCTTTGAGGAACTTAGTGCAAAAATTGTGTTGTCCCATTTCAAGTGTACGTCCCTGGGTTGACAATATAAATGCATTTCATGATGGGAAAATTAATCCTTAGTATGAATACATTATTCCTAAGAGACACAATGGCATGATTATCATTACCTATTATGAGACTGTTCAACCCCACGCATCATGCCACTGGAACTCATTAGTAACATTTGAATTTGAACACCCTAGGAGCATCCTGATAAAATCATCAGATAGTTTTCTACCCTTATTCTTTTTAAGTGACCCAATAGTTGATTGGTTCATCTTGGATGTCTCTGAAACCTGCAACTAAGAAAATTCTTCAACTACTACCTGAATACTATCTCTACAATCAAATCTCAACACACATGAAATTTGGAAAAGTGCAAAAGGAAAGGTACAGGGAAATCGACATCACACATTCTTTTATAGCTTCTCGAGCCATTTTCATGTCATCACCTCAGTGCACTATCATCATCATCATACAATCTTCATAAAGATATTTGTTTCTTAAATTCTTACCAAGTCGATAAATTATAATAACTTTGAGTTTTCTATCATAGTTTTGGACCATAACCATGCATTTCAACGGATAGCTCCAGGTGTCAATCAATGGTTCATTGAACCATTTCACTTTTCTTCACTTTATGTAGATACCTCACCAAATCGCTAACACTTTTTATCAAACTTCATAACCCGCAATGAGTTGGTGATTAAGCCTTAAAAAATACACTCGCCAGGTCTCCAACATTTCTTATTAACTGTCATAGACCTTCATGAGCTAGCGACTAAAGGAGAATCACTTAACCTTTAACCTTCATCGCCAACTCGCTAACATTTTTATCACCACTTAGGACTTCTGCGAGTTGGCGACTAAACCAGTTTCTCTAACACTTTTCTTCACTCACAGGCTCACTGACAATTTCCTTTAACTACCCAATGACTTCGCGAGCTAGCAACCAAAGCCTTCATTATCTTATAAGTATCTGCCACTTGTCACGTCATCACTCACTCACCAAGAAAAATGGGATATCTAAAGATTCCTTGCAAGATGTTGACCACCGTAGATTTAATCTTCATTTTATGTTGCAACATGGACACCTAGCATAATCTCATTAACTCGCAAAGAAAACACTTAAGTCATCAAAACAAACTGTGAGTTAGCAATTAACATTAAAACTTCATACTCTTCAGGTCACCAAAGGTTTAACTAACCGTCAAAAAATTATGTGAGCTTGCAACAAAGCTAAAACATAAGCTATCGTTGGGTCACCACGGTTAGTGAAATGTTTATCAAATAGTCAATGACCTAGTGACCAAGGCTTTAACTTAAATAGTCATGCACTCGCAAAGTTTAACCTAGCTGTTAGAGTAAAGTATTAATTATATTAATTAACTTTACTCCCTTCTTAAGATGTCAACTCTTTTTCTTTAGTTGTTTATATTTAAACACACATGCACTAGTTGATTTAAACTTATGCACTAGTTGTTTTAAATATAAACTTGCATGCATTAGTCTTGTAATAATTTAACTAATTTTTACATGTACTAGGGTTTGCCTTTCAAGGCTTTCAATCTCCTTTATAAGGTTGATCCATTGTATATTTTATTCATTCATTATTTGAGGATATTTTCTTCTTCATATTTTTGAGTCAAACCCTTGCCCTCTTCTTGTCTCTACTTCCTTGTAACAGGTTTTTGTATGCAGGTGATCTTTGGGTTTTGTGGATTTGTATTTCTCAAATCCTACATGGTATCAGAGCCTAATCTGCTACAACTTGTTCGCGTTTGAAGGATTCAGAGATTAGAAATTCATCTATTTCATATTAGGGCTTTTTTAGGTTTTTTATTGAAATTAGGGGGTCCCTAAATTTTGGTGCACTTTGAGCTCAAAAGGACCTCGCAATTGAGCTCGCAATGCCCAAAAACCCTATTTCGATATAAAACACGTCAAATTTGGCCAACGTTGCAGGTAGAGGCAAAAGAAATTTAAGTCCCAGGGCTGTACGGCTATGCACACACCCTGAGGCATTTATTGCACATTTTACGAGGTAGAAAATTCAAAAAAATTGATAAAAATTTGTGCCGCCTGCGCTCAGTTCGCCAATGGAACCATGCCACCAGCGAAACCATGCCCACACTAACCGCTAGCGCTGACGGATAGCCGCCAAAGGCTGCGGCTAACCGCCAACACCCAGTAGCAGAGCCCCATGTGGCCAGGGGCTACCGCTGGACCCTAAAAATTTTTTTTGGAGGATTTCTTTTTTTTTCTTTTGAAGGGTTGTTTACTAAAATTGGCGTTCCAGGAGCTCCAGGCATCATTTTTTGACAAACGAGATATCACCGAAAAGCTGGTTCCAAGCCCAACCCTCTCATGGAAGTTAATCTGGTGTTTTTTTGTCATCTAGCCTACTATTTTTTTTGTTAAATCCAGATTCTCTTTCTTGCATTTCGGAGGGGCTGATTTGCTCAAATTAGCTCCATTTTTCAATCCGGAAGAAGCACTGGAAAGCTCTTCTTGAGATCCATCCATATTTTTGTCTATTTTCATCAGAATTTTTTCAAGGTACATAAGATTTTGATCTGAAGCTTTTTTTCTCTTCTCTCTATAAAGCATATCATTCTAGGCTTAGGGGTTCGATATTTGGATTGTGGAGGGGGGTGTTATTTTATTGTTTCTATTAGTTAAACCAGATATTTATCAAAAAAAAAAACCCTTCTAAAAAATATGGCCAAGACCTCTTCTTGTCTAGAACTTCTGACCCCACATAATTATCACAAATGGAAAACCCTGATGACACGACTTCTCCATTCAAAAGGGCTCTGGTCTTGTCTAGATGCAGTGCAACCAGTATTACAGAGGCCCTTTGAGATCATGAAGCATCGAAACAAGATGGATGAGGCTATGGGGTTTACTACTTTACAAGTATTAGACAACTTGCAGTTTCATCTTGATGGGTGTACTACCCCTCTACAAATGTGGGCTAAATTTGAGACATTATTTGGTATCATCAATGAGTTCAGAGAACTTTAGATTGAGGCAGAGCTTACCTCTCTTGTACCTGATTCTTTTCCCTCTATTGAGGACTTTCTGATGAATTTCAAATAGCAGAGATCTTTGTTACATGGATGTGGAAAGTGAAAGACTGATAAAGAGTGCATTTATCTGATTATGTCTAAGCTTAAGGGAAACTTTTAGATCTTCTCTTCTACCTTTCATTCTACCATGGACGCTTTGGGACCTACACTCACCATGCCCACTTTTGAGGTGTTATGTGATCATTTGACTAGAGAGCAGGCCAAGCTTACTCAGTTGGGCTCTCTAATAGGATCAAAGAAACAAGTGTTGGTTGCCTAGCCATCCAAAGGAAAGAAGCAGACATCAAAGTAGATATTAGATTCCTCTTCTCAGCACTCTACTGGCCCACCATCTTCTTCTAAGAAGGAGAAACAAAAGACTAAGAGACCTACATGTTCCTATTGTCATAAGGGACCTCGTGATAAGTCACATTATTTTTAGAAGAGATTTGATGGCTATAAGAAATAGATTGTAGATTTGCAAGCTCTTCTTTAGAAGAGCAGTATTTCCTTTCCATCCTCTTCTACCTCATAGGGGTCTGCTTTTTAGTCTTCTTTCACATCTTTGACATCTAGATAGGATTTTGGATAGGTTCATGCATTATGGGCATCCATTCCATCCCCTTCACAGGTCCCTTGGATACTGGATTCAGGTGCTTCTCACCATATGGCATCTTCTCAAGGTGTCTTCTCTACTATTGAGGCTTCTCCCATTCCTCATATTCTCATGGGGAATAACACTATCCTGATAGTCTATGGGAAAGGTTTATTAGGCATTCAGGATGGCACATTCAATGATGTATTATATGTTCCATCTTTTTCTATAAACCTTCTCTTGATTTATCAGATTACACACAGTGGATCAGGGAAGACAGTTGAGTTCACTGCAGATTCAGTCTTCATTCGAGATAGTGTGACATGAGGCATTGTTGCTAAAGGGATAGTTGATCATTCCACCCATCTCTACACCTTCTCACACTTTGGTCCTACATCTCCATTTTCAGAGAACAGCTCTCCTCTTTTGCAAGAGCATCATGTGGTGCAGTCAAGTCGCTTGAACCTTTGTATTGTTCCTGAGATCACTGCTATGACTACCACACCACATCTTGTTGAGGTTTTTTCTCTTTCATGGGATTCATCTTCAACACTACCTAACCCTCCAACTCCATTCATCGAGACACCAGGTGCACTTGTTGAGGATTCTACAGAGGACATTCATCTCCTCTTTCATGACAATGTCAGCACACCTGTCACACCACCTACATTGGGGATTCCCTTTCAGGATCCTCATGTTTACTCCTTTAAGCATCATCTCAGCCTTCCAGTAACACCTCATCTTTCGTGGTTACCTCTTCAGTGTCCACTAACTTTCACTCATCTATGTTGGAGTCATAGTGGTTTGTTCATTGATCCAGGGGTTCTTTTATTCTGGGGGGGGCTTTGGTGTCTCATCCCTCTCTCATGGAAGGGCTGGTTGTACTTATGGTTTTGAGAGAGTCTCTTGAACCATTTCTTTTTCTGCATTTTTTCAATCTCTTTTTGGAGTAGGGTTTTTTCCCATTGGGTTTTCTCTATTTCTCTATTTTACAAAGATTTAGTTGTGTTGGGTACCTCATCAGACCATGTTGTTGGGACCCATTTTTATGCTTTCAACACTGTAGTTTCCCTTTCTTTCTTCTTTTATTGTTTGTACTTTCATTATTTCTCATCTTAAGGGGGGGGTGTTAGAGTAAAGTATTAATTATATTAATTAACTTTACTCCCTTCTTAAGATTTCAACTCTTTTGCTTTAGTTGTTTATATTTAAACACACATGCACTAGTTGATTTAAACTTATGCACTAGTTGTTTTAAATATAAACTTGCATGCATTAGTCTTGTAATTATTTAACTAATTATTACATGCACTTGGGTTTGCCTTTCAAGGCTTTCGATCTCCTTTATAAGGTTGATCCATTGCATATTTTATTCATTCATTATTTGAGGATATTTTCTTCTTCATATTTTTGAGTCAAACCCTTTCCCTCTTCTTGTATGTACTTCCTTGTAACAGGTTTTTGTATGCAGGTGATCTTCGGGTTTTATGAATTTGTATTGCTCAAATCCTACACTAGCTTTCATAAAAGAGGTCATGAGCTGGAGACTAAAACTTTAAACAACCAATGACTTAACGACTAAGAAAAAAAAGTAAACTTCATTTAAAACTTAGACTTAGCCACTTTTCAAAAGACACGTGTTCAAGACATAAAGGCGGGAAGGATTTTAAAAACCAATAGATACCACCAAGACAAAAATTAAACCAAAACCAGGACTTAACACTGTAAATCTTTAGATCAACACACTAACAGGACTAGGGGTTTCCTTCTTGATTTTCATTTTCTTCCCCTTTATTGATGAAGGTTCAGCAACATCTTCCTTAGCTTCATCAACATCAACAATTCCTAATTTTGTAGTTAATTCACTGATCATTTTTCCTATTTTCCTTATTTCCTTCAGTGTCAATATACTGATTCTTATTTTCTTCTTCGCCTCTTCATAGCTACAGTATCGAGTTGCAGTTTTGTCCATAGGCTTCTCCAAAAGTCCTTTTATATATACAGTGGCTGCATCAATATTCATTTCATAACCCATTGGGGATAGCCACTCAGTTCTAGGCTCTACTGCCCTTATTATACACACATCGATGTCCACTTCAAAACATAACTTATCCTTAAATTCTTCCACTAACTATGGTGGAATCCTATATCTCTTATGCATCCTAGCTCAAAATTTATTGAAATAATCATCCATAATAATATTAAAGTTGTCACCCATGCTTTGAATATAATCACTTATTTGATAAACTAATGGTTTATCAACACTCCATGTGACATCACCGATTGTTGGAAATAAATTCTGAAAGTAAAAGAATATACATACCAACAACTGACCAAACTTTAGAGGGTTTGTCTTTGCCTTCCGAATTGTGTTCATGTTGTCATCAAGTTGCTTCAATAAAATTTCACACAAGTCAATCTTCATATCCTTCTTCACCATTTTGTAAGCAATGTCCATAGCTCCATAGGGTACACTGTCTACCCTGGATGATTTGAATATCCTATATGATGATATTTGATGCAAACTTTAGCTCAGGGTCTTCAATTGTAGATAGCTTCAAACCTCTTCCATCCCATTTATCCTTTGTCAGCTCACAGAGTTTGTTCTTGTCTATCTATTTGTAGGTTCTTGGTCTATCACCAACCAAAAATCTAGTAACAATGTGTAACACATCATTTGTTATCTTTACTATCCCATCTATCCACATGAACATGTCATGGACTCTGCTTAACACGATTCTCCTCCACTCATGCTTGAATACTATCGATACATGTATTGCATGAACCAAACCCTTGGTCTTTAGGTGAATGTAGCCATTCTTCAATTTATCATTAACACACAACTTCTAGTAAGATGCATCAATCTCTACTTGACAAATATCCTCAATTTTGCAATGAATGAAGGTGCGAACGTCTTCAGTCAAAATGACTCTTGGCAGGATTAGGGATAGGGCTTCGGTTTTATCAATTTCTGCAGCAACGATGGGTGGAAGTTTGTACTTCAAATTGACTAGGTTAATCTTCTCAACTACTATTGCCTTTTGTATCTTGGGTTCCATTTGATTCTCTAAAATATCTCAATAGGTCCTAGGGCTCAAATGAAATAATAATAGAATCTCTTAATTCATCTCAGTGAATACTATAAATACCTCAAATGATCTTGAATGTGCTTGGAATGCTCAATTGAATGCTCAAAAATAGCTCTATGATTTCATATTTGTTACAACTCAAACATGCTCTCAAGAATGTAAAGTAGAAATGAAGTGTCTTGCCCTCTATTTATATATTTTCCTATAGCTTAGGGCTTCCAATGGCTATAAATGCATCTAATGCTTCCTTACCTAAATTTATGTGACCATTTAATGAAACTCTACTTTACTTCACCGTATGCAACATAATAACTCAAATACTTTACCGATCAACATATGAAATCATGACTTCACAATACTTATCCAAATGCATCTTAATATGTTGATATGGATCTTTGTACTAGATCTAGGAACCTATTTAAGATAAAATTTAAATTATCAGCTCTTATTCATACTTGTACACTTGATCCAGAGGATGTGGTGCCATCACTAGTTCCCAATTCTATTTCATCATCTTGTGACTTTCTTCTCCAAGTCTTATTCATTTATTTTCAGATTTCATCAACATTTACTAGAGTCTTTTCACTTGATTGCTCCTCGGTTGAATCCTTATTTCGATACCTACAGTCCTTAGCTAGGTGACTGACTCTATGGAAATGGAAACAAGCCATTCCAGATTTTCTCCATGATTTTCTATTATTCATTCCATGCATCCTAAAGCAATTTGTAGCTATATGACTAAATCTTCCAGATGCAGTACAAGAAATCCTTGTATTATAATTCCATGGTATAGTAGGGCCTTGTCAGTTGTTGTCAATATTTTGTCAGTTAGAGACCCATTTCTCATTTCTTCTTTGTGACCTACATTCCCCAAATTTGTGACCATATTTCTTGTAGATTTTATAGTAACCATCAAAACTTGGTTTCCTTGGAGTTTTCACAACTCTTGATCTACACTCAAATGCCTTATGTCCATACTTATTGCAATTACAGTAGTGACCTTTAAATTTAGGAGAATTTGGTGGATTACCTCTTTTTCTTCTACAGATATTAGCTATATGTCATGGTTTTCCACAATGATAGCAGGTAGGTTTCTTAGGCTTCAATGGGGTAGTAGCTTTGTCTCAGTTGGTTGCTTGTTTGGAGGACTCACCATTCTTGGTAGTATTGTTTGTATTGAAATTGAGTCTAGAGGTGTCATTTGGTTGTCTTTGATTTCTCATTTGTTCATCTAAAATTTTCCATGCTTTGGGTGACCCCACAATAGTGGGTTACACTTTTTTAGGCATGCTGATTTTTGCTAAAATAACACATTTTTAATAAAATATGATGATTTAAGTCTTGAGAGGTTCCATTTCAAAGAATCAATTACAAATGGTTAGCTCAAAGCTTCTTAGATTAAAAAAAAACATCGATATAACATCTATATACTCCTCATTCATACCTACAATGGAGTCTCTTTCGCATCTATTAAAATGCTAACAAAAAATTACTTCGACTTTATCTTTTGGAAGATCAAATGAATCCATTTGACAAACCTATCTATGTAGTAAGGTAATACTAAGAATAATCTTTCCAATGATTATAATGTTAATATATATTAAGTTTATTATGACTTTGTATTTTTAGTTTTACTAAACATTGATATTTCATCGTATGTCTACATCTATGTTTGATGCTTATGGAAAAATAGTAAATGAGAGAAAAAAAAAATTTAAAAAATATCTATGCCCTAGGTATTGAATTTCTCTTTCTATAAAAAAAAAAATGAAATTAGACAAATACACGACAAGTTATAAGCTATGTAGTCAAGGTATGTCAAAATTACAGTTTACTCAACTTCAAACATTAATAAAAATATGCAATAATCATGATAATATCGTCAAACCAATTGCATGCCCTACATATGGATGTTACAAAACTAAATTTGAAAGAAGCACATTGATATCTATTTTATAAAAAAAGTTATGCTCTATGAAAACAATGTAACTTTTTGAAAATGGCATTTTCAACAACATACCAATTTTCATGGGAGAAAGAAAAAACTATTCAAATCAATTCAAAAATTTAAAATATATATATATTTAGAATCTAGACAAAAAATACTAAAAGACTCTAATTTACTTCATCTTCCGATTTCAAACGGTTTAACGACAATATGCATCTGAATCTGAAAGTTTTCTTCAAAATGTAGAGTTGAGTCTTCGTTCAAGCAAAAAAGTGTAACCCACTATTGCGGGTTCACCATTCATTTATTTTCATGATTTCATTGGAATCTATCTCATCTTTCAAATCATTTTTCAAATTTTCATTCTCATATCTCAATTCTACAATCTTCCTAGCAACATCTTGATTTTCCATAACAAGTTGATCTGTCAAGTTATAGTGAGTTTGTGTCAACCTCATGATTTCCCTATCTGTCTCATCAAGTCTAGTATTCATTTGTCTTCTTTCTTCTTCTGCAATTCTTTTGTCATCCTCATCTTTTCCCTTTTGTTCCATGATCTCACACATCCTTACCGATTGTGCTTCTTGTTCTCTTTTCAGTGTTTTGACTTGATCAGCTAGATTCTTATTCTATTCAGATAGTTCTGATATGAGTGCATAAGACTCATTAGACATGCTTCCCTAATATTGTTCTTCAAGTTCCTCAACATGATCATGATTATCTTTCAACTGTAGTTCAAGATCTTTAATTTTGTTGATTGAGTTTTTCAGTTTCCTACTCAGTTATTCAATTTTCTCATTAGCCATCTTTAGTTCTGATTCCATACTATTAATTATTCTTTTGTACTTGTAGCTTTCCATCCTTCCAGGTCTTTCCTATTAAGTGACTAAACTCCTTAATTTAAGAGACTGGTCTCTGAAACCAATTGTTGGATTCAGGTGTGGAAAGATAAGTACTAAGAGGGGAGAGTGAATCCGTACTTCAAATCACTTTTAAGCATTTATGATCTTCCTTTATATTCATTTATTGATTACTTATCATTTGCATGCATCACATGAAAATAAATAAAATATATAATCATCACACATAACACAATGATTTTGGTATCGTGGAAATCCTTATTAGAGGATAAAAACTGCGGTGGGGATGACACCCACAACACTTTACTACTGCAGGAATAAAGTTGCTCGGTTAGATCTACAATGCTTAGCTATTTCTAATAGCTTACCTTGTTAAAGATATTAACCTAGTTAATAGTTCTAAGATTGCTAAGTTTACTCTTTTAAGAGATTTTACAACTCTAATATAAGAATTATACCTGGTTAAAGGATTTACAATTAAGATCTATTAATATCTACTCGGTTAAGAGACTTATACAATTCTGATTAACTTTTAATCAACAATACAAAAATGTTTGTCAAATGTGCATCAACAAATTCTTATCAGACTATATGTGCTCAATATCTCATTACCTCATATTGTGTAACCTTCACACAAACAATGCAGTACTTGGTACATCTGTTCTGCAATACTCTGATACTCGATGGATTTCTCTACTTATTCACCGTCTGCTTTGTTCTTCTTTATACATCCAATCTTCTCATGTATTTATATCACCATAGCCACATTCTCCAACAGTCTGATCTTTACTATTGGGTACACTTCCAATGCATATTTCATCCATTTTTCCCATTGGCTAAACTTACCTTGTAATCATGTGTAATTATTAGATTTCAATCTCCAATGTTTTGTTATTCGATCTCCTCAAGATTTGTAAATAATCGGTGTCCACATTCAATGTACATAGAATTCATCTGGTGTTGGCCTGCTCTTCTCGGTAACACATTTTCTTTAACTCGGTAACTAAGTTCTCTTCTCAATTATGTGCTCGATAGAACATATTTCTCGATGCTCAATTCTACCTCGCTTGGTGTCTATACTTTCTTTCTCTTTACCAAAATTCTTTGTTAGCTTATTCCTTTTACCGACTACTTTTTCTTCCTTACTGAATGACTTTGACAAACATGATGACTTCCTTATAACTAATGACAACAAAATTAATTCTTAGGAGTATCAAATGTAAGAGATTTGCTTATGTAGGAGGACACTTCAATTTATGTTGAATGATATGCAAGTGAATAAAATTTCATATTAAAAGCATCATGTAATTGTTCCATTAATGTACGAACAATCTTGTTTATGCTTTTTAAAATAAAAAATCAACAAACGGATCTAAACAATTCAGCTTTGTAAATTTGAACAATGACAGATTTGAACACTTTAAACTATGAACACCTTTCTAAGCAAACTAAAAGTATTAGAGTATTGACATAAAGACAAAATTAATATGTAACAGAATGTGAGACAAAAGACATCACATAACACATATATTTCCTGAGTGGAAAAACCCTTATGGGCTATAAAAAACCACTTGAAACCTATCTCTTTATTCCATCCAAAACATCAACTCCTTACAGTGGTGGAGTATCAACTCTACACCTCAAACTAATCCTCAGAAATCAAAGTAGACTACCAAGTCCTTATGAGTGCAATCAAATTTATAGTCACAAACCCTTGATAGTATACAAGGAAATATATGCATTGAATCCCATTATCATATATATGTAAACATTCTTTGTATGTAAATCAAAGAAGTGATAGATTCTCAACCCCTTCACAGTATGATTTTCAATGTTACCAATCATAATACGCACTATATTAAAATAAAATCCTGGGTCGAGAAAGAGGACTAGATCCAGCACCAAGAAAAAAGGAGTCAAGAACAACAAAGATCTTGAGTAGTTGAAGTCGACTGCTGTAAACATGGACCTTACAATGATTGAAGCTGATGAGATTCTCAAAAATTTCCAGTGCTCTTTTGTTTTTGTATGGTTTTGTCTATCTGCTATCGGGTTTCTAGTGTTAGGTCAGCATCCTTTTTGTTAAGGCTACTAGCTTTTCTATCTTCTGTTGGGTTTCTGGTGTTTGGTCAGCTGACTTTTTGTTAAGGGTGCCACCTTGTCTATTTAAGCTCTTCTTCTTTGTCTTTCCTAATGTTTCTTTGTGGGTTGTTTAGATGTTATATTATTCTATGTTGTAAAAGTTTCGGGTCCTTTAAAACCCTATTTTCTCTTAATCAAAATAGTGTCACAAGAACTTTCTCCAACTTGAAATAGAATTCTCTACTATAAAACCCAAAAACAACGAGGTTCTTTTCAACCTTTTACAAATTTTTAGATGTAACAATAAAATCTTCAATACTGGTATATTCTCACTTTTTCATGCCATCTTAAACAATGGCTTAAAGCCATGAATTTATAGAGCCAATACAAATGAAAACCTTGAACCAAGTTGTAAAACCTGAGTTCGGTACAACACTCGAGTTAGGGTTTCCACACATAGAAACCAAAATCTAGTTACAAAAATAAAAATACATTTCTTTTCCTACTGTAATTTTTATCTCTCTTTTACTTTTTACACTGTAACTTCAAACTCTTTCAATACAAAGCAAGGTAAAAGAAATCTATTCAAAACTAAATCAAAATAATCTTTTCCAATTTACTTTTCCAAGGTTTACTTTTGAAAGACCAAGACAATGTAAACACAATTACTCAGTGAGCAGGATAGCTTACTGTATGCACATGGAGCCAACATGATTAGTACTACAACAATATAGATCTGAAAGGAAACCAATATCATAATGTTGTTCATTAACAAAATACTGAAGACCAAAACCAAGTATGTCAAATCTCCGTAAGAACAAGAGTGTGAATGTCACGTGTCAATCACCAAGATGCAAAATCAATACCAAACCAACAGTTTTGACATAAGGACAAATAACAAAAGAGAAGTCGATATTAATAATGCTTATATTTTTAATGCTAACCTTGTTGATGTTTTCAATGGACAAATCTCTATATATTTTGGTGGAAAGGAATGAAATGAGTAGAGTGAATGTGAGGTTGTTGCGAAGAGTGTATGATTCAAATGCGAAGGTGATTTTATGTGAACTAAGTATAACTGAGGTGCATATTGTTGACTCGGACATGAATGTCACTACAACACATCAAGAGGTTAAGTTTTTTATCAATGTGTTTCTACTGGAATCTATATTGTTTGTATTTTGTGGATTAGTGTAATTTTTGACAGTGTGCCTAAATTGGTAGAGACAATAGAATTGTTAAATTTATTAATAGTACTAATTCATCCCCTCTTCCCAACACCTATTCAACATACTTTTCAAAGATTTTTTCAAATATAAATATACTAAATTAATTTCATTCAATTACTACTACAGAGTTGATAACAAATTCTTACCACTATTCAATGAATATTATGTACTGCCTAAAATTGAATTGGTTAGAAAAGACATCCCAAATAATGCTACATACGTTTAATTGATTAATAAATATAAAAATAAAGTATACCACTTTTATACCAAATTAGTCATAAACATATGAATATAATGTTGTACACAACCCAAAAATGTTTGTCGTCTAGCTAAATGTGGGCATGATAAATTTTTAGATACATTGGCAAGAATTATCTCTGTTAGAGTGTTTGTGCTTGTAATGGATTCATTACAAACATTTGTTTATGCCAAACCTTATTCCTACGTTTGTTCTGCTAATTCCCATGAAAAAGCAAAGCAGAGAACTACCTTAACCTCTGTTAAGAATTCTCTGTTTCTGTGCAGAAAACAATCAACCCATATAAGATCAGGAATGCACAATTCAGTATGCTGCCAAAGAGCATATCCAAGAAGGTTAGTCTGTGTCAGTGCAACTGCAAAATATGAAATATTGGCTTCAACATTCATGAAGTCAAGCATTGAAACAAAATCTAAGGATACTGCAATATCAGACATCTCTACCATTTCTCCATGCAAAGGTCTGGGCATTGTAAATTTTTTAAAGGGTAAGAACTTCCTTATCACAGGAGCCACAGGGTTTGTTGGCAAAGGTATATGACAGTCCATCTTTAGACTTGTATGAAATAATCTACTGAATTTAATAATCTTCCTTTAAAAACACTTCTTTTCCTACTACAGTACTGATAGAATGCATATTGAGGATGCAACCAGATGTGGGAAAGCTCTTTCTTCTAATCAGAGCTGAGGACTCTTCCTCTGCACTGAACAGGTTGAATATTGAAGTAAGTATGAGGTCCTTTAGATTGTTGTATAGTTCAGATTCTATTGCACCTTGGTTATCTTTAAGTATTGCAACTATTTCTTTATCATATTAAGTTTTTTGATATCGAAATTTTCATGGAGAGAAATGTGTGTTAATGAAAATTTCTCATATTCTTGTCCTGTTAGGTTATGAATATGGAGATATTCAAGGAGTTACAGAAAAAACATGGTGATGGGTATGAGAAATTCATGCTACAACACTTGGTTCCCATAAAAGGTGACATGACTCAGGATGATCTTGGAATAGAAGAAGATGTGGCTGATATGCTCATAAAGGAAACAGACATCATTGCAGCTCTGCAGCTAATACAACATTTGATGAAAGGTTTTGATGTTCAAAATTAATCTGGCTGCCTAAAAAATAAATGCAGACAATGGAATCAATTTTCCATTTTTTTCGATAAAACTGTGTGATTGTTTTTAATTAATGCAGACAAGTTGGTTTTATATTTTAAAAAGTTGAAATGGATTTCAATTTGCTTGTTCCTTCTATATGATGTTACATTTCATAAAGTATGAGAAACAGAGGTGGTCTTTGTAGATTTCATGCAGGTCAAACATTTTTGGGTTGTACTCAAGGAGTATTATGTAGTTTTATTTCTTGTGTGGGTCACTGCTTTTTTGTCCTGGCAACATAACTATAGTCACTTGCATGAGGTGAAGCACAATCAAAATTTTATTGAATGTGAATTATATTGCAGGTATGATTTTGCTCTTGAAATGAACACAAGAGGAGTTTCTCGTGTCATGGAGTTTGGAAAACG
Source organism: Chamaecyparis obtusa (assembly GCA_027943335.1). Classification (NCBI taxonomy): domain Eukaryota; kingdom Viridiplantae; phylum Streptophyta; class Pinopsida; order Cupressales; family Cupressaceae; genus Chamaecyparis; species Chamaecyparis obtusa. Next base: position 452,962 of record BSBK01004115.1, read on the forward strand.
TTGCAAAAAGGTTCAGCTTCTCATGCATATATCAACAGGTAGGACATATGCCTCCCACTTTTTCTATACGTTCAAGATGTTTTAGATGACACTTCATAATGATGTTTTAGATTGCACTTCATGATGATGTTTTAGATCGCATTATATGATTCATCATAAAAAAAAAGATCATTTCATAATGATGTTTTAGATCATATTATATGATTCATCATAAAAAGAAAGATCTCTCATTCATTATTAAGAAGATGAACGACTTCTGATTTACAATCTGAAAGAAAGAACTTAATGATGAATCACAGAATACGATCTAAAATGTTGATCAATTTTCCCAAATGCTCTTTTCTCTATCTTGGTTTTTCCATGTATCTACTAAAAAGAATCTTTTATCTGTCTTGATTTTTCTTGTCTACAGCATTTGCGAATGGGCAAATACAAGGCCGAGCTCTAGAGAAACTTTTACAGATGGAATACAGTGAATCTGACCACAAAAGGCAACCATCCCCACTTCTAATTGACATTGAAGCTGAAATTGATTTAGTTAAAAAAGCAGCTGAAGATTTAGAGGCCAAAATTCCATCTCCTTTAAATGTTCTAGACTCTGAGAATACGGTAGCCCAAAGAATGAGAGACTTAGGCATGGAAAGGTGAGTTAAATCTCTGTTCCGGAGGTAAAGGTGTCACTTTTATCACAGATTACTCTTCATTATGTTGTTTGGTTAGCATAAATCTCTGTTTTGGAGGTAAAGGTGTCATTTTTACTACAGATGACTCTTCATTGTGTTTTTTTGGTTGGCATTCACCCTAATCTCCCTGCTAGAGTTTCCTTCACACTTATAGCATATGAAAATTTTGTATCTTCAGGGCTAGAGAAAGTGGATGGCAAGATACATATAGTTTCACCAAAGCCATGGGAGAAGTGCTGCTGGCCAATGGCAGGGGAGATTTACCAGTTGTCATCCTTCGTCTCAGTATTATAGAGAGCACATATAGTAGCCCTTTTCCTGGATGGATAGAAGCCATAGGTATACAATATATCATTTTCTATTCTCAATATACCTGGACATAAATTGAAATCAATTATAATTATCCATACAACTAATGATGTGTACGTAGGATGCTGGATCCTATTATTTCTTACTATGCAAAAGGTCAACTGGGTAGCTTGTGGGGGTGATCCAAATACCATTATTGATCTGGTGAGTAACTACTGTATGATGTTTAATGCAAGTCCAAACCCATTCATCATTAAATTCTATTTGGTTGGTAAGCAAAAACATTCCATTCATTGAACTGTATTTGGTGGGTAATGAATCCATGGATTCCTTAAATTCTGTTAAATACTTCACAGGTACCTGTAGATATGGTGACCAATGCAGCACTGGCAGCCATTGCAAAGCATGCAGGAAGGCCTGGGATTCAGGTCTATCATGTGTCTTCCTCTGTTGGAAATCCAATAAGCTTGCAACAAATTGCAGAGGCAATTTTTGACCATTTTAGAACTAATCCCTACATTGACAACAGAGGAAAACCATTGCAATTGCAGAAAGAATTGGCCTTCTTTCCTACAAAGGAGGATTGTCTCAATCATGCTTGGAGCAGTACCTTTAATGTTCCCTTGAGTGTAAGTCACAATGATCGTTTAAAGTCTAGATAAATCTTGAATTGTTTTGCCACAATATTATGCTGTTTTTTTAAGATTTGTGGACTGCCCATTTTCCTATAATGTAGGATTCTTGTAATCATGCTTGAAATAGTTTTGTTCATGAAATATTTATCACATGCAGCAGCTAAGGATTATATGGTGCTGATTTATAACCACTGTGCAGGTAGATGGGTTTTCCCCGTTTGCTCCAAACATGTCGGACAGAGAGAAAAATATTTGTACCAAATATATAGAACAAACTCAGTATTTGTCTATGTTATACGAGCCATATGGATTTTACAAAGGAAGGTAAAATGTCCTCAAAATGCTGGACTGTAATACAATCAATTATTTTGGGTTAAGATTGTTTTTTAGTTGAATTTTGTGGGTTTTGATTCTTTACAGGTTTGATAACTCAAATGTGGAGACATTATGGCAAGAACTATCAGAGGACGAACAAAGTACTTTTGGATTTGATATTAAAAAGGTTGAATGGAAACACTACATGGCAAACATTCATATTCCAGGACTGCGCCAACATGTTATGAAAGGTTGATGTGTAGATCTGCATGGACTAGCCAAAATCCAGTACAACTAGATATGGCAGATAAAAGATTTAGATTTAATCTAAAAGTACTTGTACGAAACCCTTATATAAACATAGAGTAAGTAGTTTATTTGTGGAATAAAAAAAAGAAACTGAGCAGGTTGGTAAGAAGATAGGCTAGAGGGGTAAACCCTCAGTATTCATTATTGCCTAACATGATAAGGAGCACAGGTATCAAATTTCAGAGAACATTGATATGTTTGGTACTAGGAGAAAGGTCCTTGATTAAGGGAAATTTGTGATGCTTAATGTTCAGTTACCATCATCTATTGGCTTATTTTGTGTATTGTTCTAATTAATTATTATGTAAATATATTTTAAAGTTTAGTTTTTTTTATGGAAGATTTATTTGTATATTGAATTTGAGCTAAAGTATTAGAGATTTGAATCTTGGTGACAAGAATCCTAATGTTAACTTTCACTTCATCTTGCATGACATTGGGCAAGATTGATAATTAAAGAGAATGATTAAAGTAGGGGGATAACACTTGAACGCATCAGGGTAATGTGTCTGAAAAAAATGTAGCTACCACTTTGATATGAACTTGAAATTTATTTGTTTGGTTTGTTTGGACAATATTAATGGAAAATTTGAGACTTAAGAGTCAACTTCAATTACCAAACTTGACAAAATAGCTAGTAAAGTTTGTAGGGTTTGACACTTGGTGCTAGCATGCAAACAAAACTAGCAAGTGTGTTTTATAGTTTCCTACTTGGGATAGAATGGTCAAGAGGGAGAGGGATGGAAATTTGAGCTAATTACCCAAAAGAAGGATAACATGAAAGAGCTTTCATGACATGGATTGAGATTATGCATCATCCTAAGATTTCCACAAGTGGATTATGTTCTTCCTAAATTTTTCACAAGAGGGTTTGCATTTCCATTTGGCAATGAACCAATTAGTATGTAGTTGGTGGAATGGATAGTAGTCTTTTGAAAATTGACTTGAGAGGGAGGAATGAGATACTATGGGCTTGGGTCAATACCAATGCTTTTAAATGTTATATCTTGATAGAATACACATTTTTTATGGGTGAGGGATGGAGGCATAAGAATTGGAATTCAAAACTAGCTTGGCTATATCAAAGCTATTGAAATTGAATTCATTCAAGAAGGGGCTAGGGTTAAGTCTAGGAAACTCTCATATATTCTTGCATAACTAGATGCCTTTTAGTGAAAATGTATTTGCCTTTAAGTGTGATGATAACTTGTTCAAAGGAAGATCATTCACTTGAATCAACCTACTCTATTGAATAGAATATGTGGAAAAATAAGTCCCATGTCTAATAAAGTGATCATATCAAGTTAATTATCATGAAATAGTTCATAAAGTTTTCCATATTGTATTGAAAGGGGTAAAGCCTTGAATTTTGAAGAATGGGGTAAGAATTATAGAGATTAAAATAATGTTTAAGGAGCTATGATTTTTTTGGTAGCCTAGACAAGTCTCATAGATTGTCAAACAACTAGATTCCTTTCTCTAAAAATGTGTTTACCTTTAATCCTAATGATAAGTAGCCCAAATGAAGCTAACTAATATGAAGAAACTTACTCCACAAATTTGAGGATGTGGAGAAATTGGTATTCATGATCAAGGAAGTTTTTAATATAGGATTTGACACATCAACATACTTACAATTAGTGAAATCTATAAGGTGGATTGACGAAGGTCTATCCCCTACTCAAAAGATAGCCAACCTCAAGAGATTTTAGAAAATAAATAATCAAATAAATAAAGTCTTACCAAATCTATCAAATTGAGAATTCTTTGGTTAATCCATACAAGGGGCCACATCACTAATAAAATAATTGGCATGAAAATGAATTTTGTGAAAATGAAACATCATTAGCTATTGCATGTTTTAATTTTACTCTAAACTCTAAATATATATAAAGCAATATGGAAAATAATACATTTTTTATCCAATTAATTGTCTTTAAGATTTAAAATTGATCATTGAAATCAAAGACTAAAACCTTGCTTTAAAGTAGAAAAGAGAATACCGATAGAGAATTAATGGTGAATCTAATTATATCATCAGTCATCTTATATATAATATTTTGAATGGATAGACACACCTTTAAATCAATCTCTACTAGATCCTTCATCAACAATCCCAACATGAGATTGTGCAACCTTTACATGATATTATGCTTGATTGATGATAAATATTTGCAAAGTTCAAATAGGTGTTTGTTGATGTGGTTTGCATACAACATAAGACAAGTAAAATCTACAAACAAGATCTTAGCTCTCTTAGAAGTTTTTAAAGTCTAATTTAGCATAATTTAGAATCCCAAGGTTTAGATAATCAGTTCTTGATGCACTAGGTTCACTTAGAGATCTTTGTAAGTTGACCTTACAAAGAAGCTTACACAAAGGTGATCTTACTAGAACTTATGGTAAAACTAATTAATGAGATAGTTTACCAAACATACATGATTTTACTTTTATTTGTAAATATCATAAATTATTTTGACAATTTTGAAAGCTTATGAATAACTTTGATCAATTCTACTAAAAATATTTGGAAGATTACCAAATGATCATAAATTAAGGGTTAGACAATAGACACACTAAGTTTTTAATAACTTCACACTAGAATGTCTATCAAGAGTCATCAATTGAAACCTCAATTCAATCTATTCTTTGCTAGAATATTTCACAATTACACACAAATGATATGAATTCTCAAAATAAACTTATTAGACAAAGACAAATAAATTGATCAAATGTACTCAACTATTAACACAAATTTGATATTTCAAAAAATATGATATATGTTACATTCATCTATAGTTTATAATTAGGAATGGATTGTTATTGGCCTCAACTTTACATACATTTACAAGAATATACAAATGATCTCACTATATGAGAGGAAACCATGAAGTGAGCAATAGTTAACAATTCTTTAATTAATTGTTCACACGAATATCAACCATTTCCAATCTTTATTAAAAAAAAATAACAAAAGCCCTTTGTTTACACAAGGTGCCAATGGCTAGTTATAAATCGATGGTCTAAATTACATCTTTAAAATGGTCTTTAAAAATTCAAGATTATGGCATATTCCTTCTACATCATCATCTTACAATTGGCATATTTTCTTAGATCTAATCAATATCTTTGCATCTGAATTTAGTCATATTCTATTGCGGTTTTGCACCTTTGCATGTAAAAACCTTTTAATTGTCTTCAAAATCTTGATGAGGGGGTGGTTGTTAGGAAAATGGTGGGTACTTTATGCATCTTTTATGGGTGGTTTTAGTCTATGGTTTTGTAAATTGTTTGACAGTTTCATGTTTTGTATTTTCTATATATTATTTTGATAGGTGTCGAGCTATCTATAGATATTTGTTGGCGATATTCTTATGAGAATCTTGCTCTACAAGTATATTGTAATCTATTATTGATTTCTAAATGATATATTGGGCAGCTTTTGGAGTGTGACGTTTCCCTCCCAAAAGGGTTTTCTCCATGTAAATCATTGTGTTGTGGTATGCATGTTATTTATGTTTATTTTTATTAGTTTCTATGACTATTGTAAAGATTTGAAAAAAATTTTACATAACCCTCCTCTCACTTGATTAGTGTAGGAAGTTATTCATGTGCTACTTAACTTTCTTACATTGTAGACGAAGTTAGAAGCCAAAAAATTTATAAAAGTGTTAGACCTAAAATTTTGTAAAACAAAATATAACCAAAATTTAAAAATTGACATTACTTTCAATCTTATCCTTTGCACCAGTAATATTTAATGATACACTTTCTTTATATTTAAGCTCATTTTCTTTTCTTTTTTATGAAGGCTATTAGTACTTTTAATTTCTGCTCTATCAAGCTCCTAGGACATTTTTCTATCTTCATTTACATGTAGCATATATAGCATTTTTACAAATTTTTCATTCCTCTCCTTTGCATCTATGTGATACTCTGTAATTTGTATTATCTTTTTGCATGACTTTATTTAGTGTATGCTGACTCAAATTATTTATAGGATAATTTGTAATGCCTCGTCATGAAACCCTTGGGAAAAAAGGCCAATACATGATAACACAGATACGTAACAAGAGTTTTTAATTTTTAATACACCACTTATACATAACTCAACATTATATAACATAGCCAAAGAAAGAATTAGGCATGAATTACCAACACAAGAAGATGAAGTACAATGGAGCATCCAAGGGTCTAATGACTTCTGACTAAGAATCCATAAACTAGATTAAAAAAAACTAATAATGGCGAAGATGCCAAAGGCAAATGCAAACACCAATCCACGTAAATGTTGATCCCCAATGTGTGGGCATTGATCGCAAGTCAATTACCTATACTGGGGTGTCTCAGTCTGGTGAGGCGGAGGAGACAATCTATAGGGTTCAAATGCCGAATAGCATAGGTGCTAATTGGGAAGATCGTGGACGTCGATTGACAAATAGGAATTTTCTAAAGACTAGACTATCTTAGTCTAGTTGGGCAGAGACGTTGGTCACCAAATGGAGGTATCGATCAACAAAGATGCTAGGGTGTAGGCAGAGACTCTATGCCTTCGATCAACATTTGTATATGGTCAAGAACACGGCTTAGATCTATGTATACTGAATGGAAAAGTTCCATGCCTTCGATTAATATTTGTATATGACCAGATGGTCACACAATGTATTTATTTCCTCATTACTATTTTATTACAATTCTTTTCTTTTTTTATTTATTTTTTTACTTATTTAATCAACCCTTAATGTGCTACCCTGGTGGCCTCTTTGTGTCGCAGTCCCCCCCATGGGATTCACTCCCAGATCCAACTCACACACACCCAGATCTAATTCATAGATACAATAAGGCACGAGAAACCATAAAGTGAGATTTCCAATTATGCAAAAGCCAAACTCTCACTATTCAATTGTTGGCAAGGTTCACAACATACATACATACATGCATACATATGATTCCCACCATGAATGTAATCCAAAGGGCAGTTTCATGGAATGACCAAATGAACAAATTGATATATAAGCTACCCAATGGTTTTTCAATATCTAAAACCAAGGGGCTATACCTAAACACATCAAAACCAAAGATAAGTGGTATAAATTACCGCAAAACTAGGCATAGAGTTCCACCCTTACAAAACCACTAAAAATCCAAGCTTCACAAAATAAAAATTTGGAAAAAAAAAACCATTTCTGTCATGATAATATGATTCCAAAAATGTTTTCACATCATCAAAATACTCAAACAATAAGCCTCTAGCACTCATGGAAGTAAGATAAACCCTCATTTCTCAAAAAATTATGCAAAACATTGAATTCTTCTTCACATTCACACAAATGAGCTAGGATTAAAATCACAATCTCAAAATCAATCATTCTATTACCATTTAACAACAATAAAACCAAGATTCAAACAAGTTTTAAAGAAAAATCATAAAGTAACCTTCTCAAGCACAAAATCCTCCAAAATATTGTCTAAGTTGTGAAATCCCCCTTCAAACGCAATGAAGTTTTGAGGGCTAGACTATTTTGACCCAAAGAATCAAAAGGAAAAGTGCCCACAAAATTATTTTCTCAAAATCTCCCTCTCCAAGCCTAATTCAAACCTCTTATGGTTTTTTCGTAAGAACTTATGAAAAGGTTTTTGAAAAACCAAGATAAAAGAGTGTGTAAAAGAGATTTTTCAGAGAACGTAAAAATGACTTAAAGAAGACATTAAAGTATAAATTTCCCTTTATATAAAAATTACATCTCCAAACTTTAAAGTATAAAGGCTCCCATAAATAAATAATAAAACCCAAATCCAAATAAAAGCCCCACAAAATTTGTTGATAACAATCAAATGACTAACAACATTGACCAACATACGATTACACATTTTCGCACTTATATATTGACCAACGGCTTTAATTGATACAAGGTTACACCATGACAATACACCCAACTCAACATAACACACACACACATAAATAGTCAAACATTGTCATGTGATAACCAACAGGTCGACATAGGTAATAGGTGATTGTCGTTTAAGAGTTGGAATGACAATTGGACTAGAACAAGATTGGAAACATGATTATCTCCAAATTAACCACCATTGGGGTTATTGAAGGAATGCTCTGACCTATGGAGCCATGTGGAGGCAATGTTTGGTACCTTCCATCACTCAAACACCAAACTTTAAATAAAAATTACATCTCCAAACTTTAGAGTATAAAGACTCCTATAAATGAATAATAAAACCCAAATCCAAATAAAAGCCCCACAAAACTTGTTGATAACAATCAAATGACTAACTAACAACATTGACCAACATACAATTACACATTTTCGCACTTATATATTAACCACGACTTTAACTAATAAAAGGTTACACCATGACAATACACCCAACTCAACATAACACACACACACATAAATAGTCAAACATTGTCATGTGATAACCAACAGGTCGACATAGGTAATAGGTGATTGTCGTTCAAGAGTTGGAATGACAATTGGACTAGAACAAGATTGGAAACATGATTATCTCCAATTTAACCACCATTGGGGTTATTGAAGGAATGCTCTGACCTATGGAGCCATGTGGAATCAATGTTTGGTACCTTCCATCACTCAAACACCAAACTTTAAATAAAAATTACATCTCCAAACTTTAGAGTATAAAGACTCCTATAAATGAATAATAAAACCCAAATCCAAATAAAAGCCCCACAAAACTTGTTGATAACAATCAAATGACTAACTAACAACATTGACCAACATACGATTACACATTTTCGCACTTATATATTGACCAACGACTTTAACTGATAAAAGGTTACACCATGACAATACACCCAACTCAACATAACACACACACACATAAATAGTCAAACATTGTCATGTGATAACCAACAGGTCGACATAGGTAATAGGTGATTGTCGTTCAAGAGTTGGAATGACAATTGGACTAGAACAAGATTGGAAACATGATTATCTCCAATTTAACCACCATTGGGGTTATTAAAGGAATGCTCCGACCTGTGGAGCCATGTGGAGTCAATGTTTGGTACCTTCCATCAAGTTCAAACACCACATTTCAAGTGTACCAGATCATATACAAATAGCCAAAGCACATGTACATCATAAACTCACATAAATCAGTGAAAGGGAAGTTTAGCGGTGTAATCATTCTACAAATTTTTGAGACCACCCCTTCTCACAAATAATCAACATATATCTAATTTATTAACATCATTAATTATCACTAAATGATATTAATTATCATTACTCATTATTCAAACATCATGAATATAAGCACATATTGGTAACCACACATTTAATACTAAGAATATGTAAAAGACAACAACACATGAAATAACACACCCATCACAGGGACACCATCAATACCAAATTAGAACACCCTTTATGTGTGTGTGTGGGGGTGTGTGTGAAATTTGTACCTAGTTGTGGATACAACACTTCAGTAAAACATTAGAGGTTAGCAAATCATAAATCTGCGATATAAATGAAACTAGCTAACTAGATGATTTACTGCATTCTAGTAGGTGCGAGTATGGCATTCTCAGATTCAGACTGAGATCAGTGACAATGCAACACCTAAACGAAGGATTTAAATGATTGAAAGTAATGAAATATGAATGCAAATTAATCTATTTTTTTTGTTTTCTATGCAATATGATGAAAAACTGATATGAAACTAGTCTAGAAGGTATGAAATTGATATGCAGATTATTCTATCTTTGATGTGCTATGATATGAAAATGGATGCAAATTTATGAAAAACAATGAAAGATCTCACAAATCGCCTATTCGCAAAAGCTTGATTCTTCAGATGCAATTTCGCCAAAGTAATTGTGTAAATTCGATAGATGATTTTGTGAAGAGTTGAGCCTTGATTTTATAGAAATCCAGGGTTTGAGGATGCATTGAGACAAGCCATAAATCACTCTTGATAAACTTAGGTTGATTTTGGAGTTAACAAGAAATCAGAATTAATTAACTCATAAAATCATGCAAAAGCACTTTTTGACTCAAAATAGAGTTTAGTTCACTTTTTCAACTCACAATCAGATGTTGAGTTTGGAAAGTTAACAAATTGAAATTGAAAATTGATTTAAAGTTGACTGCTTTTCTGATTGTCCATGATTTAATATAAATTAATTTAAAAATAAAGTGATTTATTCTCAACTTAATTGATTTTAAATTTAAAATAATTGATCTATGGGTTAATCAATTATTTAATCAAACTTTATTCTAAAAACTATATCATTAAATTTGACAATTTGATTTAATCAATTAAATAAGAATTCAACTGATTATTTTTTGCAAATTTGATTTATTGTCAAATAAAATAATATTAATTAGGAATAAATATAATTAAATCTAATTAAATAATTAAGTGGCAGAAATAAACCTAATTAATTAAATATTCAGAATATTCAATTAATCAAATTTTAGGATAAATAATGACATTTATCACCAAATAATATTCAATTAAATATAATTAGGATAATTAGGAATATTCCAAGAATATTCCCCGATGCAAAATTAAGATAATCAATTAGGGTTTTGATAAACTGATGTGCAGATGTGCCTTAGGTTAGGACTTTGACGTCGATTTCATTCGATTTGAGGATGTAGGAGTTTAATGAACCTATAGCCCATTTTTGGGGTATTACATTTTGCCCCTCTTTGAATTATTGTGTGAATCGCAGTGGTTCAAAGAATAATCTATTTTTGATAAAGACATGGACTTAGTTATGTGGTGGAAAAACTGATCCTGAAAGATTAACCGATTCTGAGATAGAAATCGATTGATAGATTTGAAGATGATTTGATTCAGGTCATGATAAACCAAAGAATCGAGATGATGCTAACTATATCAACAATGAACCAGTGATTACGAAGAAGTGTCAAAATGCCTGATTTGAACCTATGATTACGAAGAAATGACTGTCCTGACTCCAAACCTGATTGTCCAAAGGAATCGAAAAGGATGCCAAATCTAAACCCTTCAGTTACGAAGAACCAAGGAAATAACACAATTGAACCGATGGTTACGAAGAGGTTATACAGTTCGCAAGATTGATTAGGATACCAAATTGATATGGATCTTGTTGAATCTGATATGTCCCAAGCGATGTGCCCCAAGCGGTGAGGACTTTTGATGAATCAACAACTAGATGTGGTTGTTGTCTTAATTACTGAAAGAAAGATTTGATTTAAAGATTTGATTGATATGCAATATCATGCCCCCTTCAAGATGAAAATCAAAATCTGGCAAGAAAAGCCAACATTGTAGTTTAGAAGCATGTTAATCGATTGTAGAATTGGTTGTACACATTTAGGAACACGTTCTGCATCATTTAGAGGTCCTGGAGACCAAGTTTGACTAGGTTTGACCATGAGGTGACCAAAAAAATGGTTGACCAAGTTGAAATTTGAATAGTTTGATGTAAGATAATCAGTTAAGTTGAATCCTAGAGTTGTTTGATGTTTAGAAGGTCGATTATGCAAGCAGTCAGTCGTCTTGGGTCCAAAAATTTTAAATCACAATTTTGACAATATAAATGATCTCAAATTTCAATTTTGATCCTGAAAATGGATTATGAACATCGAAATTAGCCAGGGGTGCTTGCTTGGTGATCTGTTAAGAAGACCTTTGGTGATACTCAGTCCTTATGATATGTTTAGTGTAGTTTTGAAGAATTGTTTAAGTATCAAGCTGAATTGAAATCATGAGATAAATGCCATCATGCAAAGTGAAAAATGAAATGCAGAACTAAGACTGACGCAGGGGCAAGTTAGATACAAGCGGAATCAAGCAGAATTGACTACTTGAATCAACAACAAGCCCTTGCTCAGAGTTACACAATGGAAGCAATATAATATCACATGAAAGAAATGAAATCACAATGGATATGAGACAATCAATTGGCAGCAACAACAAATAATTTATATTATTTCTTTCAACATGCCCGGCTGTGAGGCCTTCCGGGTTTCGGCCTTATACAATGAGAATTATGAAATCAGAATCACAGCTTGCATCCTATCTTTGTCTCCAATGATATATCTTGATAATTATCCCTCTCAGATCTCCTTGATTGCCTCTTTTTCCTACTACATCAATCTAGACTCCTTATATAGCCAGCTAAGCCACAGGTCGGCCAGTCAAACATTTAATTACATTATAGGTCCAGTTTGGAAGATTTAAACCAAAACTAATGCTAGAATTAATATAAATTGATGCACCTTCAGATTTAGGTCCTCACATGACCCAAGAACATTCCTTTAATGGTGCAAGTTCCCATATGATCACACGGAACATCGCAAGAAGAAACACCACACGTTTTACCCGAAAACTAGCAAAAAATAGGTCCCCGAGCAAAATGGGCATAACTTTTTACTCATAATGAATTATGGCTTTTGCTCTTGGGAAATGATATTAATTTAGGTCCTATAAAATTATTTAAGAGAACAAAGGCTGATTCCTTATGGATCAAGATCACCAACATGAACAATCAGCACCAAAACTACAAGAAAATGCGGTTCTGACGGCAAGGAAAATAGCTGTAATTTTGAAACTGTCCATCCAAACTTTATGTGCTCATAGGAGAAGGTTCCCAAATAGGTCCTCAGCATAATTTAAGCTTCGCACACCATGAAACCAACAAATACAATAATTATAAAGAAACAACGGCAAACGGGTATAGAAATTAGGAAATGTTTTTGGTTGATGCAAGATTGCTCCAAGACCCAAGATGCTCCTGCATCAGACACCTGGGGTAAATAAAGAACTGATGTCCACATCAGGCACTACTCATATTCTGACCTAAATCATAAAGATCCAACTCATCTTGTGTAATCCATGAATTGTCTTCAACTAGCTTGTCTTTCCATTGAACTAGATATTCCTTGTAGTCTTTTCCTCTTGTACTATTGCTCACTCTGCTATTCAAGATCTTCTCAACATTGTCTCTGTTCTTCTTAGGATAATCCAGATCATCTTCAATCTCATCATTTGATTCAAAGTACTCAAAGATATCAACAATATTGAATATAGGTGATATATCCATGTCTTCTGGTAATTCCACTTCATAAGCATTTCCACTGTCAAACTTCTTCAGAATATTACAAGGTCCAAATTTCTTCATTTTTAGCTTGTTCTAGGTACCAACTGAAAATCTATTCTTCTTCAAATGAATCATAACCTCATCTCCAACTTCAAAGATTTATGTCTCCTTCTCTTGTCTGCTCTTTGTTTGTATTTTAGATTACTGTCCTCCAAATTCCTTTTAATTTCATCATGTAAAGTTCTCATGTATTCTGCAAAATGATCAGCTTCAGCACTTCTTCTTGTCTCAGTAGGTAAATCTCTCAACTCTGTGGTTCCCTTAGGATGAAATCCAGTAACAATCTCAAATGGTGTCCTCTTAGTACTTCTATTCACAGAATTATTATATGCAAACTCCGCTTGTGCCAAAACTAAATCTCAATTAGTAGGTTTATCTCCAACTAAACATCTCAACAAGTTTCCCAAAATTTTGTTCACAACTTCAGTCTGTCCAGCTATCTGAGGGTGAAATGTAGAACTAAACTTCAAATCAGTATTCATCTTCTTCCAAAGTTTTCTCCAAAAATAACCAGTAAACTTAGTATCTCTGTCTGAAACAATAGACTTAGGCAAACCATGCAATCTTACCACTTCCTTGAAGAATAATTCAGCTACATGCAATGCATCAGATGTCTTCTTACAAGGTATGAAATGAGCCATCTTAGAAAATCTATCAACCACTACCAAAATAGAATCATTACCTCTCTGACTTCTAGGTAATCAAAGAACAAAGTCCATACTCACATCTTCCCAAGGTCTATCAGGTACAGGCAAAGGTGTATACAATCCCAAATTTTGACTAGTTCCTTTTGTTGTTTGGCAAATTCTGCAACCTCTAACCATTCTATGTACATCTCTATAAATCTGTGGCCAAAAGTATCTCTCTGAAATCAAATTCACAGTCTTATCAATCCCAAAATGTCCAACAAGTCCACCACTATGTTTCTCCTTCATTATGCTCTCTCCCATAGATCATCTAGGTATGCACAACTGAACTCCTTTAAACAACATGTCTTCTTGAATGAAATAATCAGTCCACTTATCACTCACTGTGTGTTCCTTACAAGCTTTCAAAGGCTCTACAAAATCAATGTCAATCTCATACAAATACTTCCAATCATCAAAACCAAGTACCTCAACTCTCATCTCTGTCAGCAAACTTCTTCTTCGGCTCAAGGCATTAGCAACCTTATTTGACTGTCCACTCTTATGTGTCAATGAAAAACAAATATTATGTTCTTTCATTTCTCTTGTAAAGGTTTTACCATCAAACAAGCATACTCTGACTGTGGTACAATGACTTTCATCAAACTTCTCTATCAAAGGCAATAACACTTGTTTCTTTCCATCCATCCAAATAGTTTACTGATTCAATCTACCATCATGAAAAGCTTTCCTATCATACTACCAAGGTCTACCCAAAAGAATATGACAACAATCCATAGGCATAATATCACACAAGACTTCATCATGATATTTCCCAATTTTGAACTTAATAAGGCATTGTTCACTTACAAGTAGTTTCTGCTCCTTCTAGATCCAAGCAATATGGTAAAGCTTAGGATGTTTCAATCTCTGCAAGTGCAATTTGTTAACCAGCTCTTCGGATGCCGAATTATTAGAACCTCCACTATCAATGATTACCTTGCAACATTTATCAGTGATCTTACATCTGGTTCTGAATAAACTTTTCCTCGAAACAGGTTTCTCGTCAGCTTCTTCATTCCGCAAGATCCTTCTTAGCATCAAGTTCTCACCATGTTCAGGTTCATTAGACATTTCCTCAACTTCTTCACAAGCCAAATTATTTCTACCATTACCTCCAGTCTTCTTTCTAGAGTTAGTACATTCAATCGCTCTATGTCCTTCTTCGCCACATTTGTAACAAGTACCTTTAAACCAAGACTTATCTTCTCTTTTCCCATTATTATTATTCCTAGAGTAACCAGTATAGCTACCTCTGGAGTAATTACCTCTTTTAGCAGGTTCATCTTTCCATCCTTTATCTTGCACTGCATTGTCAGATCTGCTACTTTCTCCATAAGATCTTCCTCTACTTCTCTGAAATCTACCACCTCTTCCTCTTTGTCTTTGTTCATGTCTCTTTGTCAATCTTTCTTCTGCCTTCAAAGCAAATTGATATGCTTCTTCCAAAATATCTATTTTCACATAACTGATCTCATCTTGAATAGATGTCCTTAGGCCATTCAAATATCTAGCCACCTTCTCAACTTCATCATCCACATGTCCAAATCTGATATCCAATTTATAAAATTCCTCAATATATTCTTTCACACTCATGTCCTTTTGTCTCAGATTTTGCATCTTTCTCATCAAACTAACTTGGTAGTGAGCTGGAAGAAACTTCTTCTTCATCTTTCCAAGCATCTTCATCCATGTCTTGATCTTTTCTTTTCCTCTCCTCTGTCTCTCAGTTTGCAAATGATCCCACCAAAGAGATGCATGCCCTTTCAACTTTGTGACTGCTATCTTAACCTTCTTATTATTAGGAGTACCTTCATACTCAAAGTATTTATCCATCTTAGAGATCCAATCTAAAAGTGTATCGGTCTCAAGTCTTCCATCATAGCAAGCAACTTCAACTGCAGGTCTGGAGTTAGCCAAGAGACAAAACTCTCAAGAGTCTTTCCTCATCTTGTTCAACTTCAGGTTTAGCATTAGGTGCTGCTTCTTCTTCTTCATCACTAACATCTTCAAGATGTGCTCCTCTTCTCTGGGCTGTCACTATAGCTTCAAGCCTTGTTGCAATCTGCCTCAACATATCCATGATAGCATTATCATTTCCTCTACCACGAACCATCTTGAAAATCAAGTTCCAGCAAGATCGTAACCTTCTACAAGTTATAGGTCAGATCTCAGATCTGCCACCCTATAACCAATCCAATAAGGTTCTCCACGATCCAATCCACAAGAAAGAACTTTCTTTGATGCCACTTGACGCAGGGGCAAGGTAGATACAAGCAGAATCAAGGAGAATTAAGTCCACTTGAATCCACAATCAAGCCCTTCTCAGATTTACACAATGGAAGCAATATAATATCACATGAAAGAAATGAAATCACAATGGATATGAGACAATCAATCGGCAGCAACAACAGAGAATTTATATTATTTCTTTCAACATGCCTGGCTGTGAGGCCTTCCGGGTTTCGGCCTTATACAATGAGAATTATGAAATCAAAATCATAGCTTGCACCCTATCTTTGTCTCCAATGATATATCTTGATAATTATCCCTCTCAGTTCTCCTTGATTGCCTCTTTTTCCTACTACATCAATCTAGACTCCTTATATAGCCAGCTAAGCCACAGGTAGGCTAGTCAAGCATTTAATTACATTATAGGTCCAATCTGGAAGATTTAAACCAAAACTAATGCTAGAATTAATATAAATTGATGAACCTTTGGATTTAGGTCCTCACATGACCCAATAACATTCTTTTAAGGGCACAAGGTCCCATATGATCACATGGAACATCGCAAGAAGAAACACCACACGTTTTACTCGAAAACTAGTAGAAAATAGGTCCCCGAGAAAAATGGGTATAACTTTTTACTCATAATGAATTAGGGCTTTTGTTCTTGGGAAATGATAGTAATTTAGGTCCTCTAAAATTCCTTAAGAGAACAAAGGCTGATTCCTTATGGATTGAGATTTCCAATATGAACAATCAGCACCGAAACTGCAGGAAAATGCGGTTCCGACGGCAAGGAAAACAGTTGTAACTTTGAAACTGTCCATCCAAACTTTATATGCTCATAGGAGAAGGTTCCCAAATAGGTCCTCAGAATAATGTAAGCTTTTCACACCATGAAACCAACAAATACAACAATTATAAAGAAACAACAGCAAACAGGTACAGAAATTAGGAAATGTTTTTGGTTGATGCAAGATTGCTCCAAGACCCAAGATGCTCCTGCATCAAAGACCTAGGACTTAGTCACTTATCATGTGTTGGTCTTTTTCATCACTGAATATTTATTAGGTCACTAAATAGTCGATACAATTTCCACTGGCTAGACAACCATGGGCATATGAATATGGACTTTTAGTCGGAAATGTCAGATTAGATATAAGCACCAAGGCATAAACACCAGGATGACTTGAATATCATGTCCATTTTGATATTGAAATTTGTATAAGCATCAAAATAGAAATGTTGTGATGACCTGAATATGCCTTGTGTACAAACACACCAAGCATAGGAGATCATTCTTATTCCAATGAGAATTACCCGCAGTGACCCTTTAACGTTCACATCCTCGGATAATGTTACGTTTCATATTAGGAACAAGAAATCACTCAAAAAGATAAAGTTAGATCAAACTTCCTTGAATTTTTTGGCTATCAATGGTTGAGGTACACATGGCCATCCAATATGTGATGGAGGCTCTTACAAATAGACACCATTTCAATCCAAATTTTCCAAAGTTATTAGATTTTCACTCAAAGCAGAAAACAAAGAAAAGATTATGCCCCTAGTCATTACTCTCTAAATCCGATAAAGGACATCATTGAAGAGCTCAAAAGTACACAATATACAAAAATCTCAATGTGAATCAGTAAGCATATAAGGAGATAAAATCATCTGAAGCATAGATTTTTTTCAGTTTGTTTTGATGTTGTTTGTTTGTGTTTGATTGCAAAATCCTTTATGGTAAGGAGACTGACTGACTGACTCGGATGCGGTTTCAAAGGACTCTGACTGGATATGACTCGTCTGAGGTATATTGAAGACCATAGGATATGACATTGATAGGATACGGACGCACTTGCTGATTGGTGTACAGACCGACTTTATTGAAAACAAGAATGCGGAAACAAACCAAGAGATATGTACAAACTAAAGCAAGACTGAAAGCTGGGAAAGACCAAGATTGCACTGATAGATGGAGCATTTTGAAACAAGTGGCACCCGTTTGCCAAATTTTCACCATCTTGGTAGAGATTCTATTTTTGCTACCAAGGCGCATGTTTCTAGGTTTTCACCAAGGCATTTTTATTTTTATTTTATTATTGTATTTTTCATTTTTTCAATTTTTTTTGTACTTTTTTTTTTGGTTAAATATCAAGGGGCCTATTGCTAGGTTTTCACCAAGATGTTCATTTTTCAGGACTTTTTCAGATTTTTATGATTTTTTTCAAGACATTTTGAAAAGACTAAATGCCTTAGGCATAGAATTTCTTCAGATGGAGAACGTTGATTGGTTCTCGAAGCTATTATCCTTCAATCATTAAGAGTTGATAGGCTCCAAAGCCAAAAGTAGTAGTGATAACAAAGGGACCCATCCAGTTGGGTTCAAACTTCCCCTTGTGTTCTCTATGTGATTGATTTTTAGGATTCTCTCTCAAGACTAGATCGCCAACCTAAAATTCTTTGTGTCTGACTTTCTTGTTGTAACCTCTAGACATTCTCTTCTAATATACTCTAAGATGATCATATGTTGCTTGTCTGTGCTCATCTAGTAGTTCAAGTTCTTGCAACCTAGACACTCTGTAGTCATCATCAGTTACTAGACCATGCATTATGATTCTTAGTGATGGGATTTCAACCTCAATAGGTAGTACCACTTTAGACCCATAAACTAAAGTGAAAGGTTTAGCCTCAGTGGGCATTCTGATACTTGTTCTGTAGGCCCAGGGAGCTGGATTGATAATGAGATGCCAGTCTCTTACTATTTTATTAACTATTCAAAGTAATATTTTCAACAGATTCTTGTTTGACGCCTCTTCTTGTCCATTCCCATGAGGATAGTATATGGACGACCAATGTTGTGTTATCTTGAATTTTGAGCATAGGGAATCTAGGCCCTTGTTCTTGAATTGGCCACCATTATCTATGACTATAGAATGTGGGATACCATATCGACATATGATGTAGTTCAGGATGAACATAGATATTTGCTTGTCGGTTGCTTGAGTCAAAGGAACCGCTTCTACCATTTTGTGAAATAGTTTGTAGCTATAATGCTATGGGTATGTCCACTAGAAGAATGTGGATAAATAGTGCCTATCAGATCAAATGCCCATTATTGAAAAGGCCATTGTGTAGTAAAGGGAATAAGATATCTCCCTGGTGCATGAATCAAGTTCCCATGTACTTGACACTTCTTACAGTTCTTAGCATATTTGATAGCCTATTTTTCCATTTCAGGCCAATAGAACCCAGTCCTGATAAGTTTTTGAGCTAGTGTTAAACCGTTGGAATGTGATCCACATATACTGTCGTGGACTTCCTCTAGTGCACGTTTAGACTCTTCACATTCTAAACACCTAAGAAGTGTACCATATAGACTCTATTTGTATAGATCATTACCAATGATGACATACCAAGATACGTTTCAGATAAGGTAACATTTCTCATGGTGGTTGAAGGAATCGGGAATGATTTGATCTTGAAGGTAGGAGAAAAGGTTTTTTTATCTGGAAGAATCATGACCAACAACAGTGCAGATCATGTGGGTTTCAGGGGGAATCATATGCAGGGAATGATAGTGCTTCCACCAGGAACAAATAACGTAGCTCATGTCCAGGCTTCTGTAGTAGAGATGATAGCATTGCCATAGCATCAGCAACCTTATTCTCTATTCTAGGAATCTACTCAAAAGTGACAGTTATGAAGTATTTCTTTAGATCATCTACCATGTGTTTATATGGAATTAGTTTCTCATCTTTTTTCTGGTACACATCATTGACTTGGTGTATTACAAGTTGTGAGTCTCCATGACTGTGTAATTCTGTCACGCGCCACTCAATTGCTATCTTCATGCCATTAAGCAAAGCTTCATATTTAGCAATGTTGTCTGTGCAAGGAAACTTTAGTCTGAATGCTTTAGGTATTGAGTAACCTTGTGGTGTTATGAACAATATGCCTACTCCAAATCCATTTTGTGTGTAAGATCCATCAAAGAAAATACACCAAGTCCTAGAAGAGATGTGCATGGTGGATGAATTAGGGAACTCCATCTGTAATGATGTATCATAAAACAATGGTGCTTCAGCCAGCTGATCTACAATGACTTGTCCTTTGATAGCTTTCCTTTCAACATATTCTATGTCAAATTCGCTCAACATCATCACCCATTTAGCTAATCTACCTGTGAGGACAACTTTACTCAATAAGTATTTCAATGGATCTATCTTAGCTATCAATTGTGTTGTATGAGATAACATGTAGTGTCTCAGTTTCTGTGATGCAAAGATCACAGCTAGACAAGATTTCTCAATCATTGAATAGTTATTCTCATATGCTACCAATGTTTTGCTAATGTAGTATATTGCTCTTTCCTTCTTGCTCTCATCATGTTGTGCTAGTAATGCCCCCAGTGATGTATCTATCACGAAGACATATAGAATCAATGGCTTCCCTTGAATAGGAGGCATCAAAATAGGAGGATTTGATAGATACTGCTTGATATGATTAAAATTCTTTTCACATTCCTCATTCCATGAAAAAGTTACACCTTTATGTAATGTTTTTGTAAAAGGTTGTGAGATATCAGCTAGCTGAGATATGAAACATCTGATTGATTACACCCTTCTTTGTAAGGTTCTCCCTTGATTGATTTTTTTAGGAGGTTGCATCTCTGTGATAGCTTTGACATTAGTTGGATCAACTTCAATACCCTTCTTTGAAACAATGTAGCCTAAGAGATTTCCAGTTTGACACCAAAAGAATATTTTTTAGGGTTCAGTCTGAGAATAAAACTTCTCCATTCTATCCAGTATTTTTCTCAAGTCATTCAAATGGTCTAATCTTATCATAGACTTAGCTAAGGTATCATCAACATAGTCCTCCATGGTTTGATGCATCATGTCATGAAAGATAGATGTCATAGCTCTTTGATATGTAGCACCAGCATTCTTAAGGCCAAATGGCCTGACATTCCAACAGAAGGTACCCCATGCACATGTAAAAGTTGTTTTCTCTTGATCTTTTGGAGAAATTTTGATTTGGTTATATCCAGAGAAACCATCCATTAAAGAATACATTTCAAAGCCCGCAGTCATGTCCACTATCATATCGATGTTTGGTAGTGGAAAATCATCCTTCGGGCATGCTTTGTTCACATCTCTGAAATTTGTGCATACCACGATAGATTTGTCAAGTCTTGAAACAAGAACAATGTTGGAGATCCATTCTGCATAGTCAATAACTCGGATAAATCTGGGTTTTAGTAACTTTTCTAGCTCACCTTTGACTAGGAGTGCAACGTGTGGATGCATCTTTCACAATTTATGTTTAACAAGTTTGACTCCTAGAGCTATAGAAAGATGATGCATTATCAATTTTGGATCTAACCCTGGCATATCTGAATATTTCCATGCAAAATTGATCTTCTTCTCTATTAAGAATTTAGTGAATGCTTTCTTTTCTTCCTCTGATAAGGATTGATCTACATGAATCATCTGTGGTTCCTCTATTGTACCCAAGTTGATAGATTGAGTGGGCTCTATCAATACTAGAGATCTATCTTGTAAATGACTCAGAAGGAAATCAAATATCTCATCCTTAGACGCCTTAGAGAGGTTTTCACCTTTGGATACAATGTTTATTTTTACTATTTTAGGTTCTGAGACTACCACATAGTGGTTTTCACCCTCAGAACTCTTTTTATTTTTTCTTTTATTCTTTTGACTGAGATATTTGATATCCGACTCTATCATGCTAACACTTGGTTCACTGATGGAAGTCATCATAGGTTACACTGCATTGAGGTAGCAAGAAAGGGCATAGTCATTTTGAAAGGTATAGATATCTTGGCTCGGATCAGTGGAGGTCTGGTAAATGAGTTCTGGATGTTGGATAGTCAATGTAGGGGAGGATTGGGAAATTATGTTCATGCATATGGTGTTGTCATCATTGGTCCTAACCTGACTCTCAAATTCAAAGGTGATATTACTCCTTAAAATGTTCAATTCGTGAATAGTCTCAATGTCATTATTGGATTCCACTTCATCCATGGGTGGATCAGACTCATTAAATTTATCATTTCGCTCTAGACTTACGTCAGATTTAGGTGAATATTGTTGAATCACATCAATGTATTTCTCAGTGATAAGATCATCTTCTTCTGGAATGACTCCCCATTCATAGTCATTTGATTCATCCTCTGATTCCTCATTTAGACCCCTGTGGAACCGCTAGGGAATCTGAGAACATGTGTAAAGTCAGGATGAATCCCCCAAGCAATATTTCCTTTTGATTCTAATTTTAATTCATACTCATGAGAGTATGTTTCAGAATCACTGTTGTAACCCAATTTTTCAGCTATGGTGACAGGTTTACCTTCCTCTTATTTTTTAGTAGGTTCTTGTGTGGCTACCACATTGATATTCTCCTTAGGTTTTTCTTTATCTTTAAGGAGATCTAGTATTTCTTAAGGTAAACATTCATAAGGAATAAGTTCAGAGCTGTCTGAATCATCACTATTTGATTATTGTGTTTCTTCTTCTAGCGGAGTTTCTGTTGATGGTTCAATCTGTTCTAAGACATGTGGAGAATTTTTGCTGAGATGAAAAGGCTTCTTTTGATATCCCAGGTCTGTATTATCTTTAGTCATCCATCCACAATGTTCAACTAGTTTTATAATGCCTTTGCCTCTTGTTCCTAGAGGTCCTTTTCCAGTGTACCCCATTTTAGACATGAGTTTATGACCGGATCCATAAGATTCGACAAGGATTTTAGGTGTTTTAGAGTCACATTTTTTAACTGTCTGGGATTGAGACTCATCTTTGTATAACCATGCTAGTATAGCTTCTTCTTCATTAGATTCTTGCTTGGATACTTTCTCTATGATAAAACTTCCATTAAATATGACCTGAGATTCCTTAGCTGTAGGTTTCATCTTGTCTAAAGGTTGTCCATAAGATTTCAAGGACAACGGGAAAGATGTGAGAGATATGACTGGTTCCATAGTATATTCTCCCATGCTTGTATCCTTGATTTTGAATTCATTGGAAATGTCTTCCATCTTGGATGTAGATACAATATCTGTGTGCTTGGGGAAAGATTCTCTATTATGTGGAACAAGTTTGTCAGCACTCTCTTTCAAGGTATTGCAAGATGTGGATATGTCAGCTGGAATTGTTACCTCTACTCCATCATAAGGAAAATTCATGCATTGATGGTATGTTGATGGAATAGCTTGTATTTCATGTATCCAAGGCCTCCCTAGAAGAACATTGTAAGCCAATGGAAGATCTAGAACTTGACAGGTGATGTCGTTGATAACTGGTCATGTTCTGATAGGTAGGACAATTGTTCCTTTGGAAGATCTTTCTTTCTCATCATATGCTTTTATGGTTATCTTCTTTTTAAGATCAATAGCATCTTTTGGTAATCCCAATTGTGTGATCAATTTGTAGGAACATATATTTATATTAGCACCTCCATCTATCAACACCTGTTTAACACGATGGTTTTGAATCAAGACTTCAATGTGCAAGGGCTGGTTATGCGGATGACTTAGTGAATTGTCATCTTCCTCTAAGAAGGAGATATACTGTGGGGATGTCAGATGACCAACCATAGTTTGGAATCTATCTATATCTAGATTTTTAGGAACATTGGAACCAAGCAAAGCTTTATCCAGAATAGCCCTACGAGCAGGAGATATCCGAAGCAACTCAAGCATGGATATTTTTGCATTGGTATGCTGGAGTTGTTGGATGATATTGTATGATGTTGGTCTCATCTCTTTAGGATTTGATGATTTTGAGGCAGCCCTTTGTTTAGAAGTAGATGAAAGATTGAAAGGAACCTTAGGGGCATTAGATGAATTTGAGTTTTGTCCTTGTAGATGTGCCTAAGCTTGTGATCGAGTTACTGCATTTGCTGATTGATTATCTCTATCCTTTCTTACAATTGTGATGACATTGCAATGTTAAAATAGGTATGGTTCAACCATATTTATGACAGCATTATTTTCAGAGTAGGCGTAATTGACTTTAGCAGCCATGTTAGGCTGAGAAGATGAATCTCCTTGATCATGTTTTGGAAATGGTTCCATGAATACCGTATGATCATTGTTGGTTTTGTGACTGTCAATTACAATTTCTACATTATCAATTTTGTCTTGTATGAGATGTTTCAAGCGTATGCGGTTATTGGTTTTATGACCCTTGTTTCGATGGAAGTCACAGAAATCGGTCTCTTTCCACCATTTTGGTTTAGGTTCAAGATCAAATGGTTTTATCTTAGGCAATGAGATGATTTTTTTTACCAAGAGAGTTTTCATGGTGGATTCTAAGGACTCGCCCAAAGGAGTGAACTTGTGTTTTGCTGTTGTAACCTATGGTTTGTAGTCTTTTGACTTTTGAGAAGGTTCAAATGCCTTTTGTTTAGAAGCTTTTATGGCTTGAGTGCCCATAGTGAGATTGAATGATGGTGCCTTTGATGGGACACTGACGTGCTCAACAATGCCATCTATTACAACATTCTTGTTCTTGTTCCAAAATTTACCTTTGTCTTTGTTGTTGGAACTAGAACCAAATTCGTACTTGTTTTCC
Organism: Chamaecyparis obtusa; assembly: GCA_027943335.1. NCBI lineage: Eukaryota > Viridiplantae > Streptophyta > Pinopsida > Cupressales > Cupressaceae > Chamaecyparis > Chamaecyparis obtusa. The sequence continues at coordinate 477,856 of BSBK01004115.1, forward strand.
TTATGAAGTGATATGTCTCCCTTTTTAACAAGCATATTCTCAATCTTGATGTCATTCTCTAACGTTTTATCAAAGGATGTATGACTTTGCATTTGCAAGGGATAATTGAGTTCCGGAACTAGATTGTTGATGAAGATTTTGAGTTTTTCAATTTCTAGAATAGGTCGAGCATAGAGTGAAAACTTTTTCCTCCATTGCTTGAGGAAAGTAAGGAAGGGTTCTCCTGAGTTTTGCTTGAGATTGCAGATATCGATCATGGTGATTAGATGTTGAATGTTGTAGGAGTATTGTCGATAAAATAGTTTGATCAACTCCTCAAAGGCTTTTATCATTGGAGGCATTTTAGAGAACCAATGAATGGTTGCTCCTCCCAGAGATCGAGGTAAAAGACACATTAAGTAGGTTGGTTCATGCCTAAAATCCATGGATTGAGTACATAATTCTCTAACATGATCTTGAGGGTCAAAGTTGCCATCATACTTATCATATTTTGGTATCTCCATTATTTTTGGGAATGGTGGCATGTACAAGTTTTTCTCAAATGGAAAAGGACATAGGGCCTCCATAGAGAACTCCTTAGGTTCCTTCTCTTTTTCTAGCTTGTTTAACTTGACTTGCATAGCATGTATCTGTTTCATCATGGTTGTAATAGGAGTTTCTTCCTCTTGAGTGACGATATCTTCAACATTGAAGTTTGGAGGAATTTTGGCTCTTTGTTGAGCTAGATCCAAGAAGTATGCATCTTTCTCTTCACGCAAGAAGTGTCTCATCATTCTTTTGAAGTTATCATCATTTTGATATTGGGCAGTTTCCTTGTTGAGACTGAGACTGCACCATGTTGATCTGCACCATGTTGAGATTGATGTCCTTGGGAGCCTTGGTTTTCTCCTCCTTAAGACATTGTATTGTGATGAGAACTACTAGGGATTGATTGATGTGGAGTTTGTTGAGAACCTCCGTCAATAGACACAAGTGGGGTGACGTAACCACCTTTCAAGTAAAGATTTCCAAGAGCATCTTCTCCAAATTTTGTTATGTCGTAAGGTTGATGAAATGTCTAAGCAATCACAAAAGATGCTTCTGAGGATACTTTGGGTTGTTCCCCTTGTTTTCTTTGTGATGAAGCTCTAGTTTCCACCATTAACTTTGAGTGAAGAAAAGAGCAAGATGAATACAACTGAAGAATGACTTGATTCAAGAAGATCAAATGACGCAACCTTGTCAAGATTGGATTGATTGAAGATTGGTTTGGATGTAAATGAAGGATATTGTGCCCTAGATGTATGGGTAGAGGCCCAAAAGATGGCAGACACGAGCTCACAACACTTATCCATTTTGTTGAAGATTGAATGGAAGATAATTTTGACAAGGTTTTGACACAAAATGAACATGATTCAAATCGACAGATCAAAAGTCTGGATCAAACTCAAGAGATCACTTTGGGAAAATGATCAGATTCTTCTGGTTTCTGCTCTGTTCCTGACACAGTGAATATTTTGACAGAATCTAGAAGTAGGCTGTAAAAATTGGATTTCTGACAAATTTGGCAGGTTTCTGGCAATTTTTTAAAATTTTGATACGAGTTTATCCATACTCGTACGAGTCTAGATGAGGTCTGGCACAAAAATTGGAAGCACTCATATGACAATTGACACCAGGGATTAATTTTGCTTGATTTTTCTGACAACACTCGTACGACAATATATAGTCTCTCGTACAATAATATAGGGGTTCTGGAATGACAATTGGGCAAAACTCGTATGACTTTATGAGGCTGTGGGATGACTTTGGACTCTAGAAAGGAATTTTTCTTTAGATTTGTAATTTTTCAATTTTTAGAATCAGTTTGTTTGTAAGATTTTCTATCCAGGTTTGCAGATTCGTATAAAAATTCTTCTCATATTCATTCATTTTCAATAACCAAGTAGATAACAAGCACGCAAAATAGCAAGCAAGTGATTTCAAGCACGTTTAAAAATAATGAGAAAGGGAAAAAGAAACCTTGCACATGAACAATCAAGTGACTTATTGTTCTAACCCTAGGAATGCTACTTGTATATGTTCTCAAAAGTTTTTCAATCATGCCCATAGTCCTAGAAAATAAAAATTTGGTAGCACTAGAATTTTTAGTAATGGTCTGACTCTACTACTTTTGTAATCTCAAGATAGTGAAATCCAATCCAGGCGCACCGGGGTTTTGACACAGTCTGAGAATTTAATCAATCAAGAGCTGCTGAGGAGATCTGACAGCCCAACAAGAGACTACACTTGTTCATATTTCTTCCACAAAGACATTTATATAGCGGTTGTTGCTACCACAAGGAAAATGGCTATTACCACTTGAGGTTCAGTCCACGTGGTTGACCCAATAAAGGGAATGTCCACTACAGTTAACCCTCTCTAAAGGTGACTCACAAGATAGACCATAGGGGGACTTGGTCCAAATTCAAGGATATGAGTTTCTGATACTACCCAAAAAGGGAGTAGAGCATAGTCCTCTAGCCTTTTCACTTTTACCCAAACACAGTAGATAGATTCTTTGATGCGCTAAGACTAAAATTACCTCACCAAGATTTGTGATATCAACAACAATGTCTACTGAGCTCTCTAAGTGGGACCAAGAGAGAATGTACCAATCAAAGTTGAGGACCAAACCAAGTAGAACGTGAGATAATCACAGTATCCTCCCTACCTACAAGGGGATCTATCTTTGAGAAGAGCTTTGCATGCAAAACAAGTGAATGAAGCCCACTCTCTCAAGAACTCCACAAATAGTGTTCATAGGGCCTAATTACTATGTGTAATAGATATGCAAAAAGAAAATCTATGTTCATTTTAGAGCCCAAAACTGAAGTTTGTTTTATGAAAGCAGGAAAGGCACACAAGCTTGACACATGAGAGTTCATTTTATATTCCAAATTGAAGTGTTATCAGATGCAATAGAATACCTGAGTTCCTTCACAACGCGCTTAGTATATTTTACCTATTTTGCAATTTTTGTTGTGCTTTCTAATGAAAAAATCAACAAGTACCAATCAGAAATAGAAGATCTCAATTGTTAGGGTTAGCTGTTAGTCCAAATCTAAAAATCAAATCTGGAAAACTGCCTGAAAAATTGAAATGACAATTGAATTTCTGATGCCAAAACATGTACGACAAACATTTACCTCCCGTATGATAATCCAAGCCTGATACAATAGTGGGTCTGTGCACACAAGACAAAGAAACCTCCAAACAAAAATATGTAACAATAGGTACGAGTCTCAAAAACACCAAGTATCGTACGACAGTTAGGGGGTCCTGGCACAACACTCTACCAAAACTCGTACGCAAAATATATGGAGAGAAAGTAAAAATCATAGTTCTGACAAAAAATGACAGAAAAATGATAGAAATTGTTAGAAATGAAATGGAAACCTGTTTCAGGGCCCCACAGTGGGTGCTAGAAATGTGTGTGAAATTTGTACCTAGTTGTGGACACAACACTTCAGTAAAACATTAGAGGTTAGCAAATCAGAAATCTGTGATATAAATGAAACTAGCTAACCAGATAATTTACTGCCTTCTAGTAGGTGCGAGTATGGTATTCTTAGATTCAGACCGAGATCAGTGACCTAAACGAAGGATTTAAATGATTAAAAGTAATGAAATATGAATGCAGATTAATCTTCTTCTTTTTTCTATGCAATATGATGAAAAACTGATATGAAACTAGTCTAGAATGTATGAAATTGATATGTACATTATTCTATCTTTGATGTGTTATGATATGAAAATGGATGCAAAGTTATGAAAAACAATGAAAGATCTCACAAATCGCCTATTCGCAAAAGCTTGATTCTTCAAATGCAATTTCACCAGAGTAATTGTGCAAATTCAAGAGATGATTTTGTGAAGAGTTGAGCCTTGATTTTATAGAAATCCAGGGCTTGAGGATGCATTGGGAAAAGCCATAAATCACTTTTGATAAACTCAGGTTGACTTTTGAGTTAACAAAAAATTAGAATTAATTAACTCATAAAATCATGCAAAAGCACTTTTTGACTCAAAATAGAGTTTAGTTCACTTTTTCAACTCACAATCAGATGTTGAGTTTGGAAAGTTAACAAATTGAAATTGAAAATTGATTTAAAGTTGACTGCTTTTCTGATTGTGCATGATTTAATATAAATTAATTTAAAAATAAAGTGATTTATTCTCAACTTAACTGATTTTAAATTTAAAATAACTGGTTTATGGGTTAATTAATTATTTAATCAAACTTTATTCCAAAAACTATATAATTAAATTTGACAATTTGATTTAATCAATTAAATAAGAATTCAACTGATTATTTTTACTAAATTTGATTTATTGTCAAATAAAATAATATTAATTAGGAATAAATATAATTAAATCTAATTAAATAATTAAGTGGCAGAATTAAACCTAATTAATTAAATATTCAGAATATTCAATTAATCAAATTTTAGGATAAATAATGACATTTATCACCAAATAATATTTAATTAAATATAATTAGGATAATTACGAATATTCCCCGATGCAAAAAAAAGATAATCAATCAGGGTTTTGATAAATTGATGTGCAGATGTGCCTTAGGTTAGGACTTTGATGTCAATTTCATTCGATTTGAGGATGTAGGAGGTTAATGAACCTATAGCCCATTTTTGGGGTATTACAAATGCATCCATACATCATCATATAACATCATGGAGCCTACTGATAGATTCATCATGCATAAATGACCATCACTATGTCACATGTATAATCAAGTACCTAAATCAGCAATGTTACCATATGGACAAAAGAATATATCATAACCGAGTGCATCACAAAAATACCCAATACCAAAAGGACATAAATGAGAAGTTGCCCGATAAGAATATAAGAGTATATCTTGGAACAAAAGAATAAAGATGTAGTAGGATGAAAACATGGGAGGAACTACATCTCCCCCCAAGGACTGGGCTTACTCTTAGAAGCCCACAATAATATAGGGGTAGAAGTCTCTAGGTTGTACAACATCCTCCCAAGTGGTTGAAGTGTCATTGTTTGGGTCCCATTGGACCCTTACTTGCTCTACATCCTGGTCCTTAAGGGTCATCCTTTGATGTTGAAGAATGTGAATGGTCTCCAAAGGAATTTTCTCATCCTCAAACTGCAAGGCAACCCAATCATGAACATGGGTCACAACAAGAATATAATCTCTAAGTACAAAAATATGAAATACATTATGGATGTGGGAAAAGCCAGGTGGAAACACAAAGTAGTAGAAAATTGGACCAATCCTCTCTAAAATATCAAAGGGTCCCATAAAATGTGGTGCTAACTTATAGCCTTTCCCTTAATGGATAGGGCTCTTCCATGACTACACTCAAAAAAATATGATGACCAAATGATAAGTGGTGATCCACCCTATGAGAATTGGCATACTTCTTCTGTTGATCCTGGGTTGTTGCAAGGCACTCTCTAATATAGGAAACTTATTTCTCCATGTCACAAAGCATCTTTGGACCCAACACTACCCAGTCCTTTAAATAATCCTAACTCAAGGGTGTACAATACAGTCTCATATACAATGCATGGAAAGGTGACATACTAACAGAGCTATGGTACCCATTATTATATGAAAAATCTACTAGGTATGGATAGTCCTTGCAATGAGACTATTGATCCATCACATACATGTGAAGCATGTCAAACAAAACCTAATTGACTCACTTTGTATGGCCATTCATCTCGAGATGGTATGTAGAACTGAAATTGAGATGCATCCCCATAGCCTGTTGAAGTGATGTCTATAGGGATGAAGTGAACACCAGGTCTCTATCAAAATGATCTTCCAAGGGAAACCATTCAATCTGATTACATCTTCTAAGAATACTTAAGCTACAACTATTGCAATATAGGAGGATCTCATGGGAGAAAATGAGCCACCTTGGATAACTTTTCCATAATAACCATGATGACATGATGACTTAGGTCAAGCCCAACAATAAAATCAAGAGAGATCATGTTCCATTTACACTCTAAAATGGCATGCAACTTAAAAATACATATTGGATGCTAATGTTTGTCCTTCACTCTTTGACACTCAAGGCATCTAGCCACAAAATCAGCAATGTTACACCTCATTAATTCCCAAAAGTACAATTGTCAAAGGTTAGCATGCATCTTCTTGACACCTAGATACGCCGAGTATGGTGCACGATGTTCTTCAAAGAGGATCAAATAACATAGGTCACCTAGAAAGAATACATAAATATAGCTATGATGCAGGAAAAGTCTATCAAACCCCAAGAAAAAAACCCTTAAATCTTCCCTCTAAGGCTCTTCTAGACTCTATCTCTTCCCTTACTTCTTGGTAACAAGATTCACTAGAAAGTGCCTCAAGGATACAACCATGCAAATCAACACTAAGGATGAACAACATAATCTCATGCCTCCTCCTACTCAAATAATTTTCAACCACATGCTCATTCCCTTTGATGTAATAGACATCTATTGAGTATGTCAGAGATTGTTGATTAGACCTTGTTTATGTGTGTTGACATTAGTGTTTTGTCATTGATGTCAACATACTATTGTTTTTGTAGACAATGTGTTTAGTTTGTTTAGTTGTTCACATGATCAGATGATATGTTGAAGAACTTGCACTATGAATCTAGATAATGTTTTAGATACGTCTATAGTTGATTATGGTCAAATTACAGAGGTTTGCATGATAGTTTGAGTGATCTATGATTGATTTATCAGTTGCTTGTATTTCAGTATTCCAATTGTTCAGGATGTGTCAGAAGTTGGATTTATTCTTCGGTATCGATCAGATTGGTTGATTTAGTTGATGTCCATATGGTGGTACATTTGGGACTTATAGTTGTTTCCTCTAATGGTTTTGTTCATGATTTAGAGTTTGTAAAGATATCTTTTAGTGTGACAGAGTTCAATGTTCAATATTGTTGATGATCAATACAAAGATGAGTTTGGATTTTGAGATTGAGTTGATGTGAAGGTTCAAGAAGCTATTCTTGCTGATTGCTGGTATTTTTGGATCATGTTATGACCATATTGATGGTTTGCATTGATCGTGGTGATCACATTTGGTGATTTTCTAGCATGTTGGTGTTTCTTCATTTAGGTCCTAGCCGACTTGGTAAAGTAACATGTTGCAATTGTTGGTGTGGATTTTTTGAAGTCGTTGTGTGTTCAAGATTTATTTTTTGAGTCATATCTAAGTCTTGGCTGACTTGATTTGGATCACATTTTAGTTTGAGCATATTGTCCATATCATTTGTTCTTATAGGTCTTATCCAACCTTGTTGATTATTCATTGTAATATGTATAAAAGGGCAATCATTTGTGATTGCAAATTGTGTGTGTGTAGAAGAAACAAAAAGGATGTTTGTATTCTGTGAATGAGGTAGGAATTATACTTTGTTGAAAATGTATTGACATTACAGATGTTATAAGTCAGTTCAGTTGTATTGGACAGTTTTTCCACCTTTATGAATTGTAATCAGAGATTGATCGATGAACTCGAATGGGGGTCAGATTGGTATTATTATATTTTGAGCAATATTCTCTAAGCAGTGGGCCTATGAATACATGTGCATTCCCATTTTGTTTTCAGTTTCTCTTAATTAGATAGTACTTTTAGCAGAGCACATTTATCTAGTGGGTTTGACTCTCACCAGCGCTTTCCCTTAACCGAGTTTCCTCGAGAACAAATGTGGTGTTCTGAGTTATGTGTTGTGGATCTTGCATTACTATTTATATTTCAGATCATTAATTATATTAAGTTTATTAAAATTTTAAGAGTTGTACAAATGATTCACTCCCCCCTCTCAGTTGTGCTTGTCTTCTTTGGGCCTAACAATTGGTATTAGAGCCAAGTCCTTTTGAAGAAGCTTAATCTCTTGAAAGAGATCTGACATGATGATCATAAGGAAAGATAATACTAAGGTTGATGGAATGAACTACCTGATATGGAAGGATCAAATGACTACTTATCTGATATGCATGGGAGATGAATATTGAGATATCACAAAGAAGCCTTACTGCATTCCTAATGATTTATCCCAGGCTACTGCTGATGAAAAGAAGAAATTTAATGAACAATATGGTAGCAAGGGAATCTTTGATCAATGCCTTGATAGATACTAAATACACTGACATCTATGGATTGAGAATAGCGCATGAGGTATGGACTAAATTCAAAACTATTTATGAGGGTGATAAGTATGTAAAGAAAGCTAAGTTGCAGGAACTGAAAGAAAAGTATGAGGACATGAAGATGAGTGAAGGCGAAACTATCTCATCCTATATGTAGAGAGTGAATGATTTGTTTTGTTCAATTAGATGTGATGGTGGTACCATGGAATAAGATGAATTTATATGCAAAATTATGAGATCATTGCCTTCGTCTTACACTGAGAAGGTTACATCTATGAAAGAAGTTATAACTATGAAAGACAATTCAAGAGAAGCCCTGATTGGTAGAATATGTGCATATGTCATGAAAGCTCTTGGTAAGGAACTTCTGAAAGTTGAAACTGCATTAAAAGTCAATGTGACTAAGTATGATAAGGGAGATAGCTTTTATAAGATTACAAAAGGAAATTATTATGCCAAGAAATGGGAAGAGAACATGGAAGAGGAAAGAAATATTGATGAACTCGAAGCCTTGATTGAAAAAAGACTACCTAAGGGTTCCGGTAAGTATTAAGGAAAGTTTCCTTTGAAATGTTTTGCTTGTAATAAGATTGGTTTTATTGCATCTATAAGCAATAAATTAGTGTGTAAAGAATACAAAGAAAGCTTAAGAATTCACAAACTAAGATAAATACTACACTTATGATTAAACATAGAAAGCATGAAAAAGAGAGTGCAAACCACCCAAAAAGCCTTCTTGATGTTTGGATTTATCCAATGGATTGGATGTGTGCTCAAAGGATGATGCTCAAGCTTCAAATGTGGAGGGATTTTGGCATTATAAGGGTGTGAATATGGTTTTTAGCTCTCTAATTGTCATGATAACTTTGCATGAAAGGTGGATGATTTGTGAAGGGAAGAGAGATCAATTTATAGGCAAGAAGAGAGTTGAATGGACTGTCAAGATGAAAACCTGAGGAAGGGTCAAGATGCATTTGAGAGAGAGAAAATGGATTGTGCTTTCTCAAATGCCTCTCATTGTGACAAGTGTCACAAGGAGAGAGGTTGGGAAGTATGGGAGAATGTGACCATTTAGGAATATGTGAGAGGAGACAAATGTGTAAGAGGGAGATGGAGTGTGTAAGGGACATGTAAGAGCATTTAAGGCTGACATGAGTTGAGAGAATTGGGGGATGTGAGGATGTGACATGAGGGTTGACTTGGGTTGGGTTAGGATTTCTTAATCTATAGATTATGATTGTGAAAATGTTTAGGGAGTGATTAGGCTTGGATTAGAAGGCAAGTGAGAGAATTAGGAGGATGTGATGGGAGGAGAGAGAATGAGTGGAGGATTGGATTAGCTAATTATGGTTCATTAGCTACTTAAGGTTTAGTATGTGTGAATGGGTTGGGTTGAATAAGAACTCAAGGTTAGGTAGTTGAGATAGGTTAGGTTAGGGGTTAAAGTTAGCATCCATGTGCTCAAATTGGATTAAATGTTTTATTTAATTTCAAAAATAGGAGAAAAAGGGGATTTGTAAATTAATTTAAATAGATGAATATATTTATTTAAATTAATAGAGGAAGGGGGTTTTAATTAATTATCAGACTATGGGTTGCCATTGAGATAATTAATTAGAATATAATTAATTAATTTAATTAATCAACTAGGGGATGACATAAACCAATTAAATAATTAATATTTAATTAATTAGTGTCTTAGGAGAGAACTAAATAAGATTACTTAATTATGTAAAATTTTGGTGTCTGTATTTTACCCCTCTTTGATATAATGTTAAAATAACATTATTCTGAAGATGTTTAAAATAATAAACAACATGAAGAATTTACAAGGCAATGAGGTTGCCCTAGAATATAGGCAAAAAAGTTTAGACTAGGTGATGCCCCCTCGAGAGGGCGGCAAGGATAGAAGAAGGGGTCGAAGAGACATCTCGAAAGGAAGGGAAGGGTTTGGCGCAATAGGCCAGAAAAGGGCCAAGAAAGGGTAAAAAGATGGTAAACAGATAAGAAAATGAAGGTAAGAGGGAAAATGGGAAGAAAGGGGAGGATCGAGGACTACAGGAAGGAAAAGGAATGCCCAAGAGGCCCTTAATAAGGGCCAGGATGACTAGAAAGAGGTCATTTGTGCATATTTGACCTTGACGAGATATTGATTTTTTCGAGCTTTGATATTGCATACATCAATGGCAAGAGGAGGCAGACCGAGGCATAGGGTTGACACCATGAGGAGTGTTTGGCATCATCGAGCGCCTAAAAGAGAGGTAGGGTCAAAAAGCTGGCCCTTGTACTTTATATTTTGTCATTTATTTCATTTTCAAGTTTAGAATTTTGTGATCCCATAGGCTTGGGATAAGCGAGATCACCAAGGACCTGCGGGATCATGATCCCACAAAAGATTGCTAAAATAGGGGTTGGGGAGGGAAAATGAGGAATTTTTTTTAGGATTGTCAAATTTCCTAGCTTCTTGGGATTTTTAGCAGGATTACAATCTCACAATGAATTTTTTTTGGGATCGTGATCCCGGACCAAATGGGTAGGGTTCGGGAAAATTATGTGATCCCACAAGGGTCCTTGGGGGTAGGAGAATGTCGTTACAAGAATGTGTTACTGTTGCCATATGAGTAGAAGCACATTTTGTGATGTCGCACCTACGGGATCACAAGAACGAGGGGTTGGCATAATCGCGAGAAAAAAAACCTGCGAGATCGTTGGTGAAGCGTTCAGAAAATAAATGGTTGGGGATAGGGCTAGGGAAGAAAAGAAGGGATAGAATGGTTAGAATGTATTTGGAAAGACAACTAACACAACTAACTTGGATTGGTTGTAGTGGTCTGTGGACCGGCTAACAAGTCGGGAGAGACACGTCAGGGTGCTAGAGGTGGCAGAGTAGTTCACCTCGGTAGACTGGGCATGGGTAGAGGCTATTACTCTTGAGTACTTGGTTTGAATGCCCCACCAGTAGATGTACATGGTGATGGTGATGACCCTCTGCGTGCAATGGCATTCAGAGACAACCACCTTTCATCTCCCAATAGGGTAAATGATAGTCACTTTGGAGGACGTATACAAGATTTTATGCCTTCCCATCTGAGGCACAGAGGTGATTGCAAGAGACACTACCCAACAGTAGGTGGTGAAAACACTGGTGGGGTCAGGAGTGGCATCGATGCTTTGGAACGGCCAACTATCATTGGCTAGACATTTGATGGTGGTGCCTCCAATGTACTTATACATATGTGGGATGGTTTTGGGGCATATTGTCCCTGACACGGGAGGGATGAGTGTGACACTTGCACTCATCCCAGTGATCATGCGGATCATAGATGCGGGAATACCGACAGCTTGGAGGATGTTGATGCTTGTAGAGGTATATAGAGACCTACATTAGATAGTGTATCACGAAGGGGAGACACAGGGGAAGAGCATAGGCTTCACCACCTTATTATAGGTTTGGGGGTGGGAGCACATTATTGTGCCAAGGCCCATAGACAAGAGAGACTGATAGGCGGATTAGCCTATAGTCGATAGCTAATGAGAGTCACTGACGTACCATGACATTGATGACATAGACTATTGGAGAGAGACCCTTGATGACATACGAGATGACATATGAGAAAACATCACCTAGAGGCCATATATGGGACTAACAAGGTGGCTAGAGGATCAGCTATACCTACCATTTCCTATAACACCCACGTACTTGATAGGGCACTGAAATTAGATTGTAGAGCAGTACAAGCCAGACTAGGTGGCCAAGAAGTTTGGATATACACAAGATTTACAAGATGGTGAGAACTGGTATCATTGGACCACCTAGGAGAGGCAATCTAAGTTTGGGGGCCAGATTGATAGAGAGGGATTGATCGCGACCTGGCAGGCCATACAGGTTGTTCACTAGGATTGGGTAGGAGGTCCTACAAATGGGGAGTATGGTGGAGTATCGTGCTTGGTTTTAGATGTCGTGGGCAGTGGAAAGAGCACGCTTGCTTTCTCTAGAACATAGGATTAGGGTAGTGACAACACAGGTGGTTAGAGGGAGAGGGTGGATAGTTGTTGCAATGCCTAGAGGGATGAGAGGAGGGAGGTTGGCACCAAGGAGGGAAGGCAGGATGGGGGAGGTGGAGGAAGAGATGGAGATGGGATGAACATAGATAGAGGAGGTAGGGGGAGATGGAGGAGGAAGAGGGGAGACGGAGGAGTAGGAGGGGTAGGAGGAGGCAGGGGAGATGGGGTACAGGCATCGATAGACCCACCACCACCACCACCACCACTAGGGGCCCCAGGGGTTGGATCATCTAGAGGTGGGGGAGGAGGAGATCTCACAACCTAACTTGCATCCCTATAAGCCACATATGAAAGGACCAACCAGATGTTGTATGATACACAGGGACAAAGAGATTCTCTGATCACTCAACTGGCATAGGCCCTACGGGATGGCCTAGATATGATCGACAAGAGGAAGAGCCTAAAAAGGGAGAGGGATGGGTTACAAGTAGAGAGGGACAGGCTGTAGGGGGAGGCGATTTGGCCTTGCGATTTTTAGTTGGGGAGAGACAGGCAGCCAGAGGGGGGAGTGTGGCTGGGGGTCATAGGAGGTGGTGTAGTTACAGATAGATATGGTGGACCTTTGAGAACAGTTGAGTTGGTACAGAGAGATGTACCATGTTGCAGTACCACTGGAGAGAAGAGAGCACTATTAGTGGGAAAGTTGATTAGGGGATACAACTATAGGTTCTAGAGTGAGGGCTGGGAGTAGCAGGAGCATATGGGGTAGCAGTTCTGGGGTTGGGCCTTCACAAATGACTGGTTGAGAGAGCCACCAACCTGGTCACACATAGAGCTAGCAACGGTCAGCCGATGGCTCAATATAGATGGAAGAGGCAGAGGGATCAAGGGTTGGGATGGAGGTGGATGGCATAGGCCAGGAGGTTAAAAGGCCATTACAAGTACCCACATAGGTACAAGATACAAGAATTCAAAGCACATTGGAGAGGCCACGACCTAGGGTGATGCAGATAGAGATCTCAACCACGCCACCAAAGAATCCACCACAGGTCAACCCTTTTACAGATGTCGAGATGCAACCTCCCCCTGGAGAAGTAGATAGGCAGTAGTATGCTACATTATGTTTGATGTACATGTATATTATGTTTAGAGGGCATTATCCTAGATATTGTATATGTATTAACTAATTGCCAAGGTTACTAGGAACCCAAGGTATTGTCACTAGCATTGCATACGACTGACACAAAATGACATGCAAGGGTTTCCCCAGTATCACACACGGACCCAAGCGGAGCCATGGTGGAAACGATGCCGGAGAACCCACAAACAAATGACATTTCCCAAGTGCATCACAGAACCCCAGGGAATTAAATGATGCAAGGGTCACATCTAACCGACTCATAGGCAAAAAATAAAAAGAGCAAGAAAACCCTGCCTTAGATTGCCCTCATTTGTTGCACACCATGATATAAAGGATTGTGGCAACCTTGAGGAGAGGAACAATGTGAAGGTGTAAAAGATTAACAAGAACCTAAGAGTCAATTCTAAAACCAAAAGTGATAGATCCAAAAGATGTCCTTTTCCAAAAAGAGATCAGCTAATTGAGAGAGATGGTGTGATTAGGTCGGACATGATGAAGGATGCATCCTACAAGGACCTGGTTGTTAGGATTAGCTACAAATTGGGTCTTGATGGCAACATAGGACTTTTGGATAACCATAATAATTGAGAATTTTTTTGCTGAGGTATGAGACTTGGGAGGGAAACACAATAATCATGATTCTGCAAGATGAACAGAAATATGTACAAGGAGACCTAACAATATCATGCAAGTGAGAGATAAGACATTATATACAACAGACATTTTACAAAGCACGGGAGTTAGGATATATAAGAAATGACAATCATATACACATCTCAAGACCTAGGGATAGGACATGCCTTAGTATGTACATGAAGCTTAGGACTTCAGATAGTAATTCAATATTTCTGATGTGATGATGAGAACACCTTAGAAATAGGGATTTGTGACAAAAGTTTATGTGGGGAGATGATGGGTGGGTGTGTGTTTGGTTGTGGAGAGGGATTTTGATAGATAATGGAATGTTCCACTATGTATGGCACCTTTTTCTAGGTTTTCACCAACATATTGGTCCAAGGCGCTTGATTGCCAAGATTTCATCGTTGGATGATTTTTTCTTTTTCTTTTTTGAATTTTTTTGATATTATCAAGGCGCTTGTTTACTAGGTTTTCACCAAGACAATGATTTTCTCAAGATCATTTTACAATTTTAGGATTTTTTTAGATACATAGGGGATGGTTCAAGCATAGAACCACTTCAGATGGATGATATTGATGAGATCATTCAGGGGCTCTCCTTCTAGTGTAGATAAATGATAGGCTCTCGAGCAATATTTAGATACAAATGTTGTAAATACTTTCGTAGGTGTTGTGGATCCCTTTTTTCTGAATTTAGTGATAAATAGAAAGATGTTGAAAAATTGTATGATTTATTCAAAAGCATCTAACACTGTGATGCCCGCTGAAGTGATGAAGTCAATAGGACTACAAGTTGATACTCGACATGGGAGGTGTCAGGCTATGGATTCTAGAGAGGTGCCAGTCATTGGTACTATTAAGGCTTTGCCTGACAAGTTGTTGAAAATGAGTGTTCTTGTTGTTGACATTCCTCCTCAGTATGGGATATTATTGTCAAGAAAGTGGAGTGCATCTATGGGAGGAAGTATTCAATGTGACCTATCCTTTGCAACTTTTAATATTCCTGATGATAATGTGAAGGTGTATAGGGAAACCAGAACCCCTCATATGATTGAGGAAAATAAAGATGAAAGCATGAATTATTTTCTTAGTATAGATATGGACTCTTTTCAGGTATGCAACAAGCTAGTTGAATGAAAGATGAAGCCCATACTTTTATTTGAGGAAAAAAATAACTTATCAGACCAAAATGGCTTGTGGACAATGTACTTTGATGGTGCAAGTTTAAAGGAAGGTGTTGGAGCAAGAACTTTATTCATTTCTCTAAGTGGAAACACTTTTAAGTTTTCTTTTAGTTTGTTGTCACAAATAATATTGCAGAGTATGAGGCATTGTTAATAGCATTGAGACTGGCCTCAAAACATGGGATTAAAGACCTAAAAGTCATTGGTGACTCTAAACTAGTGGTCTCTCAAATTAGGTCGAAGTATGCTTCCAAGAGAAAAAGATTGAAACAATACCGAAATGTAGTTTGGGATGAATTGGAAAATTTTGAAGCATTTGGTATTGATTGGATGGATAGAGGTCAGAATAGAATGGTTGAGCTATGAGCCAACATTGCATTAAGGCCTAAGGATATAACATTTGTAGGAATCTCTAAGATAGAGGTTCAATCCAGGCCTTCTATACCTGACAACATTGAAAAATGGCAACTTTTTTATGATGACCTAGACATTCTAAGATTCTTGCACTATGAAGCAAGTTTTGAAAAAGAAGAGATTGATTTCAATGGATTTGTACAAACCATGGATGAAAAGGACACTATTTTTGGAAAAGAATTCCTACACTTAAAATCAAACAGAGTCCCAAAAGGGCTAGTGGTTCTTGAAAAGGCTTTTGATAATAAAGACAAGCCCTATTCTGCAAAATCTGTGAACAAAACAAAGGAGTTGGAAGAAGTGAATTTAGGAAGAGTTGAGGCTCCTAAGAATGTTTTCATTGGTAATAATATTTTTCCCAAAATTGGAAAATAATTGATACCTATGAATCCAAACCTTTTAGACAAAATCTCATACTTGTGAATCCAATATTGGTGCCCAAAATGCAGGAGGAAATAAAAAAGATGAGAGATGCTATAATTATTGCACCTATCCGACATTCAACATGGGTGTGTTATCTAGTTCCAGTAAGAAAGAAGAATAGTGATATTAGACTCTATGTAGACTTTAGGAATTTGAATATCAATTCACTGAAGGACAATTATGGTCTGCCAAACATGGAATCCATGTTACAGAGGGTCACTGTATCAGAACTAATGTCCATGATGGATGGATTCTCATGTTACAATCAGGTAATGGTGAAGGAATCATAACAACATAAAATTGCATTCACTACTCCATGGAGCACATATGTCTATGTCAGGATACCTTTTGGCTTGACAAATGTTGGAGCCACTTTTCAACGAGCTATGGATGTAGCTTTTGCAGAATTCATAAACAAGTCTCCATTGGTATACCAAGATGATCTGACTTCTTATTCAAAGAAAGAGGATCAACATTATGATCATCTTGAAAGAATTTTTATAAGAGCTTTGGAATACGGAGTGTCTCTTAACCCAAATAAATGTGCCTTTGGGGTTACATAAGGCAATCTTTTGGGACACATTGTGTACAAAGACGGAGTCAGGATTGACCCTGAAAGGGTTGCTACAATTGATAAAGTACCTCCACCCAAAAATGTTAAAGGAATCCAATCCTTCTTTGAGCAGGTAAATTTTTTAAGGAGATTCATAACTAATTTTACAGAAACCAACACTCCTATCTCCAAGATGCTAAAAAAGGGTGCTAAGGTAGAATGGAATGAAGAAGCAATTAGGGCTTTCTCTGAGATCAAACAAGCTATCAAGTATGCACATGTGTTAAGGACACCTAATTATAGTAGGCCAATGCATATATTTTCCTTTTATTCTTATCATACTATGGTTGTTGTGTTACTACAAAAGAACTCCAAAGGATTTGAGCAGCCTATCTCCTTATTCAACAAGCCCTTACAAGAAGCTAAACTAAAATATGATATAAATCAAAAGAAGGCCTATGCCTTAGTTAAGGTTGTCAAAGATTTTAGATGCTATTTGTTCAGAGCAACCATAGTTGCATATGTGCCTAGTGCTGCAGTAAAGGATATTATGGTACAACAGGAAGTTTTAGGAAGGAGGTGTAGATGGATCAATAGGATCCAAGAATTCAATATTGATATCCAAATCACAAAACTAGTCAAAGGTCTAGGAGTAGCTAGACTTATGGCCCCAGAGTAACTTGGATGCTAATCATATTAACATTCTTGAAGAAGAGAAAAGGCCATACATTTGTGACATGGACTGTTGTCATTGTGTCATGCCCAAATTTTACCTGACAATAACACAAAAAAAATTTATTTTTATTTTTTAAATAGGTGAAATTATAGGAAGTAACATTCAAAGGTTAATTATAAGTTGACAAAAGTTAAATCGGCCACAACCTAGGAACAAGTCAACTAAGGAGTAAATCCTAAGTTTGGCTTGTTGGATCAACCTTTGGCTAAAGTTTTAACTGAGGTGATAACAAACTTGGTAAGGTGTCGATTGTCTAGAATGTTCTAGTTCCACCAACCCCAAAAATTTATAGGAATGTACCCCGTTGTGACAATGTTGCTACCGACAGGGTGAATAATCAAATGACGATCATCTCCCAATGATAAAGTTTTGTTAACCATGTGGACTAATGATCCTTCAAGGGGTTATGCACGTTATTATTCCAATGATGGTAACATGGAGGACTTAGTTGGACTAATCTTGGTCATAAGAGTACAACATGATGATGATCGAGATCAAACCAAGGTTAACTTATCCCTATCTTTCATCCCAATATGGAAATCAAATCATAGGTGAACGCTAGTTATTCTGATGTTCTTAATTTGAGTCTATTGTTAAACATTGTGTATGCATTAGCCACTAGGATCATAAGATAATATGACCCTACATATCTAACTAACATTAAACAAAGTTATTATCATAATGATAACTTATTTTTATTGACATAGATTAGGTAAGGTTTACTAATGATCTAAGATATTCCATCTATATTTTTCATAGATTAACCCATGTTAATATTCCTCATATAAATTAAAATCAGAGACCCAAAACAATACATTAGAATATAATTCTATTAACCAATATAAATTAACAATTTAACTTAGAGCAATTATTCCACTATCAAAGTTCTTATTTTACTGAATAGAATAAACTATCAAGATAACAAGTTAGATTATTAATGATTAAGTGTGAACACATTACCCTTTTTATCTAATACTTAACTTCATAAAAGATGTATTAGCAAATAAAAATAAAACAATTGGTCAAATCAAAGAACCTCCTACTAACCAATATCAAAGACTATTAATTAGTGATTTAATTTATTAACTAAAAGTTAATCACTAAAATGGGATTGATAACTATAAAATAAGTTAATATCTAGAAGACTATGTCTTATCCTATAGTTAATCCTACTCATATTCTACTAATATCCTACTAACCCCCAATTTACACCTATCAATAAAATAATTACCCTAGCTTACTACTAATGGAGTGGAAGCATATATTAACAATTAAAAATTACCACAAGAAATAAACAAACCTAAAAAGAAATCCTACTCTATTCTAAAAACATCTATACCTATCACCTATTGGTCTAAGCCTATCCTACCCACCCCATCCCATCATGGCCCACTTGCCCATAAGCCCACGTACCCCTGCCGTATACTGACGATTGGACCGCTGCAGAGAGGAAAGTAAAACACGATTTGACCGCTGCAGAGAAAAGTAAAAGTCATATTTAATCAAGGGGCCACTTAGGTTTTAGTTTTCAATTTATTTTATGAAATATAAGCATAAAATAATTAAAATAAAAAAGTTTCAAGTTAAAAAAACTTTAATTTATTTTTATTTAATAAATTTATATATATATATATATATATATATATATATATATATATATATATATATATATATATATATATATATATATATATGTTTATTATTTATTATATGTATAATTTATTAAGTAAAAATATATTAAAAAATTTTAAACTTAAAATTTTTTTATTTTAATTATTTTATACTTACATTCTAAATGGCCAAAAAATATTAATTAAATTAAATTTTTAATAATATTTATATATTTAAATTTTTTTATGATATCAATTATTATTATAGTATAACATTTAATTTAATGGTTTTAATAAATATATTGTATAAAAAATTAACAATAATAATTTTTAAATTTTTAAAATATACATATATAGAGAATATTAAATTTTCATATAACATATTTATTTTAAATAATGATGTATAATTCAATATGAGCATATAATACACTATAAATAAAAGTATTTAAATTAAAAATAATATTATATTATATTTATTCAATCAATATATGAATTGATTAATAATCTATAGAATTTGTCCATAATGCAAGAGTTGAGATTTGGAGTAGATCTTGAGTGTATAGTGTTAATTTATTTTTACTTAATAAATTATATATATATATATATATATATATATATATATATATATATATATATATATATATATATATATATATATATATATATATATATATATATATATATATATATATATATATATATATTTATCTATTATGTGTATAGTATGTATATGTATAATTTATTAAGTAAAAATATATTAAAAAATTTTAAACTTTAAATTTTTTAATTTTAATTATTTTAGGCTTACATTCTAAATGGCAAAAAAAATATTATGTTCTACAATTTTAAAAATAATTTATTTTATATTTATTTTCTAGTTGAGTAAAATAATAAATTAAAATATTAATAAAACTTAATTTTTAATAATATTTATATATTTAATTTTTTATGATATTAATTATTATTATATTATAGCAATTTAATGTAATGATTTCAATAAATATATTGTATAAAAAATTTAACAATAATAATTTTTAAAATTTTAAATTATACATATATAGAGAATATTAAATTTTTATATAATATATTTATTTTAAATCAATGATGTATTTTTTATTCAACTATTTTTTATGTTTAATATTTTTAAATGTGCAAAGTTTTGATGCATACATATGAATTTTAATTTCATTTTAGCTACATGTTACAAAATTTATAATGTATGTGTCAAAAAGGGAGAATTACAAGAAGAGGAGTATTGATAAATTATAGATTTGATATATAATACAGTATAAATAAAAGTATTTTAGTTAAAAAAATAATTAAAAATAATATTATATTATATTTATTCAACCAATATATGAATCGATTAATAACGTATAGAATTTGTCCATAATGATAAATACATATACAACAATTACGATTTGGAATAGAACTTAGTGTAAATTTTAGATTAAGATTTTATAAGAGAAAAACTTTAATAACATTATTTATATATGTATATTTTAAAAAATTAAATAATATTTTTGTCTAAATTTTGTATACCATATATTTATTAAAATTATTAAATAATATAAAAAAAATAGACATATAAATAATATTATAAAAATTTAAAAATATTTACTTTTAAAACTGTAAAAAAAATTATTAAGCTATTCGTAATTTATTAGCCTTCACAGAGTGTTTTAAAAAAAAACCCAAGTGTCCTCTTGGTTAAATGGTCTTGACTAAATCATAAACTAAAACTTAAAATGTATAAAAGAAGTTAAATATGCATTTTTGTTTTCTGTGCATGTCAAATCGTGAATGATATGGCTGGATAGCCGTCGTCCAATGTGGGACCCACCTCTCTTGTCATGTGGGAGGCCTTTTTGAAAGGCGACGGCTATCCAACCATATCATTCGATATGGCCAGATGCCCATCCATGTGTACGCCCGCCTCGAATGACACAAACCCTGCAGTAGTGTCTGACATCCGTATCCGTAACTGTGCAGCCCTGCAGCATTTCTTTAAACGTACATAGCAGAGATATTTAATTAAGCAAAAAAAAATTAAAAGTTTTTGATATTCTAGACTTTTTTACGGAGATTCTATGAAGAGGGATGAATATTAATTTAGTTTTTTCTTTTAAAAAAAATTATTTTATTTTTTAGTCATAGTAGTCAAATAATAATTAATATATTAATAGTTTTAATTTTTTAAGAATATTTATATGTTTAATTTTTTAAAAATTATTATTTAAATTATTATTATATTATCATATATATTATGTAATTTAATGATTTTAATAAATATATTTCATAGAAATTTTAATAATTATATTATTTAGTTTTTAAAAATTATTTAATACATGTATAATTAAATGCTAGTTTATAATTGTATAAATTTAAATATAACTTAAATTTTTTATAAACATATATTTATTGTGATATAGCTATGAGGATTATATTGTGTAATTTTGAGTCAAACTCATTGATTCTACTATTGTATATTTAATGTTGAATCTTGAAAAGTGTTGTATCTTTTTCTATATATATAAATTTTCATAACAAAATATATATTTAATTTTATTAATTTAATAATTATTAAAATAACTATAATATATATTATATGAAAATTGTAATAATGTGACTGGTTAACTTTTAAACATACATACGTAGCAAAATAAGTTAATTTTAAATTTCAACAACAACATTTTTATTACATATGGTGTAAGATCATTTGATACTTATGATAACTTTCAAAATTCTATTGATTATATAAATTCATTGCTCCAAAATTTGCCAACTAGAGAAGATGAAAAAACCATTTCATTCAGTATGTTGAGATATTTAGAAAGAATATGCACGCACCTCTTTCATCTCTGGCAGAACATGCCTATGAAACAAGTCACCATGGTTAGCAAAAGAGAAAAAAGGTCATTAATTGCTCACACATAGCAATACAAGAAGAAAGAGATATTCTCACACAACAAGGTGAGTACATTTATTTAAAAGTATTTTATTATTTTCAATCTATGCTCAATACTAATTATTTTTGTTTCATGTGTTGAACATATGTCAATATAGGTTTGGTTGATCAAGGAAATGATCGAGATGTAATAGATGGTAATTTTTTAACTATTATCCTTTTGCGTTGATCTTAACCAGACTTCAACAAAAGAATCAAGAATATGTGTTACCCTTTTTATTGATCTTAACCAACTTTATATAAATGTATTCATGATTAGATCACTATTATAAATATGGGAAATTCCACCCCATCTTTTTGTGACCTTCTTTTCTTTTTAAGAGATAATGAAGCAGAGAATTCGTCCTAATTCACATGTAATATTTACATGCATTTTTTGGTAAATATTTTATGAGTTTACATATCTTCCTAATTCACACGTAATATTTACATCATGATTGAGTTAAATTATTAGTATACAATATATCATTTTTTAGGTAAATATTTGTGACTTACATGTTAAAGGATTACAATGTTATTTGTTGTTTATTTTAAAATGATAGTATCTCAATTTATTATTTTCATATTGATTATATTTAATTTCAATTAAATAAATTAAATAATATTTAACATTGATTAAATAAAATAAAATAAAAATAATAATATTTTTAAATCATGTATTTTCAAAAATATATAATTTTATTAATAAATATATATATTTAATAGATCTTAAGATAATTCATATATTAATCAGTCACATTATTAAAATTTTCATATAATAAATATTATATTTTTTATAATATAATATAAATGTTATAGTTATTTTAATAATTATTAAATTAATAAAATTAAATATATATTTTGTTATGAAAATTTATATATATATATATAGAAAGAGAGATACAACATTTTTCACAATAAATATATATTTATAAAAAAATTAAATTATATTTAAATTTATACATTATAAATTAGTATTTAATTATAGATGTATTAAATAATTTTTAAAAACTAAATAATATCATTATTAAAATTTCTATGCAATATATTTATTAAAATCATTAAATTACATATTATATATTATAATATAATAATAATTTTTTAAAAATTAATCATATAAATATTATTAAAAAATTAAAACTATTAATATATTAATTATTATTTGACTATTATGACTCTAAAAAAATTAAAATATTTTTTTTTAAAGAGAAAAACCTAAAGTAATATTCATCACCTCCATAGAATCTCCTTAAAAAAGTTTAGAATATCCAAAAACTTTTAAATTGTTTTTTCTTAATTAAATATATCTGCAGGGCTGTACAGTTACGGATACGGATGTCAGACACCACTGCAGGGTTTGTGTTGTTCGAGGCGGGTGTACACATGGATGGGCATCCAGCCATATCGAATGATATGGCTGGATAGCCGTTGCCCCCACATTGCACATTCAACCAAGCCAAAGTTTATTTAATAAGCCACGAATTTTCATAGGGTATTGGTAATCAACTTGTCAAGTATTAATAAGTATTAATATGGAGATGTCAACCTATGCTGGGTGAGGGGAAAGGAAGAATGAATGGTGTGAGGTTTGGGTGGGGGAAGTCCAAGGAGCATGGTGATTTGACCCCCTTTTTTTTCTCGAACAAAAAAGTTTGAAAAAAAAAAATTATTTTCCATTAAATGCCATGTCAGCCCATATCCTATGCATGGTAAAGGAGGAGCATCACTGGGCCCACCTACAATCAAGTGGAATGTTATTTGAGGTCCTTTAATTAATTTAGAATTATTTGTTTTACTATCATCTTGATTTGAGTAGGAATTTAGCTAATAAAATAAAGTTATGCAAAGGGTCAAATATATATTATTTTTTAATTAGGGAAGCATAATGGGAAGGGAAGGGAACATTCTTTGTGGTAGAGAATTATTTTCTTCCCATACAAATTGCTCTCTAAAAATTGGGAAGTGCTATTTTTTTTTATCATAATTTTTTTTTTTTTTTCAAACTTCTTACTTGTTATATGAGGTCTACTAGTATGAATTTGATAGTTTAATTAATGCATTCCATTGAGAAATATGTGAATGTTATATTAGTATACAAATTTATTTAATTGAACATTATTGTCATCCTTGATTTTAAGGGAGTATAAAGTTACAAAATTAGTTTTCAAACTAGGTGATGATCATTTGCAATAGTAGTTTGTTCAAGGGAAAAATTGACTATATTTGAACTTGAATATCACAATCAACATCAAAGAGATTGCAAAGTTTCTATATCAACAAGATTTTATATGCTATGGAAACTGTTAAATTGTTTACTCCATTAACTTGGAAAAATCATTTTGCAATGAAAGAATAACTCCATTATTATAAAAGATAGAATACAATAATCATGAAAGCAATGATTCATCATTTATATTATAGAAATCTCTTCAATACAATTACATATTCTTCAAGAATGAGAAGTCTTCACATTCACAACAACACAATACAAATTGATAGTGTTACTCAATGAGAGTTCAAGGAGATAACAAAACTTCTCTCCATTACAACTTCACAATGGCCCAAAAAAATAGAAATACATTACAACTCTCAACAAAAAGATCAATCTCATTACAAGGGAATTCACAATACAACAATAGGGTTGTCATCACACAACCACCCAAAATGGAGAAACTCCTCAAAGCTTCATCCACAAGATCTTGACTTCAACACCTGCAAATCAAAGAATACAACCATGGGAAGCTCACCTCCCATCCTAGGTCTATAAGAGACCACCCCCGAACTAGGAGAATCAATAACCAATGGGTGACAATCACACATCCACAAAATATGATTACAACAACAAAAAACACCCTCCCAAGACTTGCACAAATGGATTCAACATGAACCCATACAAAAGGTGAAGGTGGATTTCCATATAGGAGAATGTCAAATAATAGATTCAAATCACATGTCTCTTCAAGGCTAAAATCACATACACTATTTCAACCAATCTTCTCATTATCTCCTCCAAAATTAGGATCAAAGAAACATTGGCATGCAAGGGCTCATACACCTTGCATTTCTTTCCCTCTTCTCTCCATGAGAAGAGACTCTACACTACCATGAAATTCAACTAACCTCTTCCCCCATACATGGCCACTTTTTCCCTATCCAAAAGTGAGTAATGCCATCACACCCTTCACAAAAACTCTCATATTCAAAAATAAGATAAAAATCATAAACAAATATTCAAACCCAAAATCTCATTCTCATACAAATAACAACACAACCATATGAATATATGCAAGAGAAGGATGAACATTCAAATCTAATTGCAACAAAGAAGAATAAAAATCTATCATGGCAATGGAGACCAACCTTCACAATGTGTTATGACAAGTGAAATTTTGAGAAGAGTCCAATTCTTTATCCTTCTTTTTTTCAAAACTCTAATGTCTCTAAAGATAGAGAGTGGGTGAACACCCACTAACTCTACCAAGGGTCTCTAAAAAGGTCTCCAACTTCTACCCACCTACTAGCATTAATTTCAAAATTGACTCTCAAGTCCTTTGGCTTTTTCTTGTCCCCTATCTTAAATGTCTGATTAAAAAGAAGAGTGGGGTTGGGTAAAGGTCAAGATTTTATTAAATTTCGTAGCTTATGGTAAATGGGTCATAAAATAAATCACCAAGGCCACTAGGGTGTTATGAATATGTTAAAAACTTTCCCAACCCATACCCCTAACACTTAGGTGCTTAAATTATGCAAAATATGACCTTTAGGACTTTTTTTTGGCTTCTAAAAATGGCTAGAAGAAAAATTAAAATTTAAATAATTAAATTGGTGGGGTTTGCAAGTATCTCCAACAAGGAAATTAATTAGGTTCCTAAAAATCAATTAGGTTTAGGTTTACATTGTCAACCTTAGTAAACATGTCATTACATAAACACATAACAAGTGTCAAGTGACACTATAAAATGACATAACACAACATTGACATGTCACTAATTACATAGAGAGACACCTAATACATACATACAATTTTACGGTTATGAATTAAGTCACTTTACAATGAGGTTTGAACCTCTTCATTAGGTTCAACCTTAGTTTTATAGTTTGCACAATGGTTGGTTAATGATTCTATGACTAATTCCATAGTTTTCTTACCTGCACACTTAAACATCGAGCATCAGTAGTTCAAAGTGATAAAATCACATGAAATATACATATTTAATTCTTTATTTAACAACATAAATCAATATGCAAAATTTAATTCTAATTGCAATTTTTCATCCAATAATGCTTAAACATAATAATTTCATAATCAACATGACATATCATCCGTGAAATAATCAAACTAAATATGATCCAATCTTCTCATCAATTCACATAACAAAATATGCATAATCAAAATCATGACAAAATCTAGGTTCTAATCCACATCACAATGTAATCCACATAATATAATAATCATCATCAACATAGTATCTCGAGTCTCTAGTAAGATAATCCAAAGTGCATCAATGTATCAAAATATAAAGTGTTAAAGTGTGAACGAATCAGTAATGCTATGATAGGTCGGGGTGAGGCCTCACGCATTGGTACAAAAACATTATTTGATATCTATAGAAGATGATTCTTCCTCCTGAAATGGATGATATTAGAAAGAGGACTATTAAATTACATGCTATGAAGTATGTGATTTCTAAAGGTTAATTGTGATGGAGGAGCAATGAGGGGGTCTTGCTCAAATGTGTTGATCACGACAAAGGTAAAGACCTATTACAAGAAATGCATAATGGTGTGTGTGGTTGTCATTACATGGCCAAAACTATTGCACATGAAATATTGAGGTGTGGTTTTTGGTGGCCAACTATTTTCAAAGATGCTCATCTTTTTGTTAGAAAGTCATATGATGCCTGCCAAAGATTTGTAGGTAAATTGAAGTTTGACGAAAACCTTCCCTTGAAGCATGTATTAGTTGAGACTCCTTCTCAGAAGTGGGGTATGCATTTTTTTGGGGAGATCCCAAACAAATCAAATGGGGGTCACTCATGGATTTTAGTGGCAACAGATTATTTCACTAAGTGGGTTGAAGGAATTCCCATTAAGAGAGAAACTAGTAAAGTGGTGACTGACTTCATGATGCATAATATCCTTACAAGATTTGGATGACCTGAGACTATAATTGTAGATAATGCAATGTGCTTTAGGTCTGAAGAATTTAACACTTTCTACCAGTAGTATGGGATTCAAGTCTCATATTCATCTCCATACCACTCCCAGGGTAATGGTTAGGCTGAATCAAGAAACAAGAGCCTGATAAAGATTTTTAAGAGAGTCCTTGATAAAAACAAAAGGGAAAGGAATTGAAAATTGTAGCAAGTTTTGTGGGCTGATAGAGTAATAGTGAAGAAGGCAATTGGTTGTGCACCTTTTGATTTGGTGGATAGAATTCATGTCAGACTGCCACAGAACAATTTGCTGCAAATGTATAGGTTCATCCAAATATATGATGATGATTTGGATGATGAAATGAAGATCAGAATGGATGACCTGATACAATTAGATGAATCAAGAAGGGAGGCTTGTGACAAAAATGTCAAGTTGCGGCTTCAATATAAGGATCTTAATGATAAAAGGACTACTATCAGAAATTTTGATAGTGATGATTTGGTTCTAATGTGGAATTTCAGGATTGAGGATAAAGGAAAATATGGTAAGTTTGATCCTATCTGGTTGGTTATTGATAGTAAATGGGGTTTTAATTATTATATTATCAAGGAGCTAATAGGAAATATTTTTGAATTTTCAGTTCATGGATAATTTTTGAAATTTTACTTCTCATGAAGTCTTTTTATCCATGAACAATACGTTTTAGGTGTGTACATTTTGTCCCTTTTTTTGTTTGTTCAGTTGTGTGCATAGGGGTAGTTGTTTTTCTTGTAGGTGGTTTGATCTTCCAAATATTCTAATTTCTTGCTATGCCTGCAAGAGGTATACATCCCCAAACAGAGCCATTCTTAGCCCATTTTCCTACCAATGCAAAAATCCTTTGAGAATGGTCTTATCCTGCAAAAAATCTGATGAAAATTTCCTTTTCCTGCTTCAGGTATGAAGAAATAGGGTTTCAAAATGTTCCAAGGGTTTCAAAAAATCTTGTCTAAGTCTAAAACCCTACCCGAGCTTTATTTCTTCATTACCTTTTTCCTCCCACTTAGTTATCCCTTTTTGCGGATGTCTTAAATTCTATTGCGTGGGGCCATGTTCTTTTGAAGTTCTTACCTAGCAAGCCCAATTTTATTTTTTCTAAAGTTTTTAGGTCCCTCACCGTATTCTCCTAAGTCCCAGCATGATTTAATGGTTTCTCATCGCTATAACCCTTCTCAATCACCTCATCAGTAGTCAGAAGTCTTGTTTTCAAGCTCATGCAATGTCCATTCCTTCATCAACATATGTGTCATCGATCTGTTGTGAGCATTGTCAATCGACATAAGGTCCACCAATATTTCTATCAAGTGTGAAAAGGCTACAACGAAGACAATTTTCAAGCATTATGATCCCCGACTGAGGTTTCAGGACATCTTATGGTGATAAAGCTTTCAGAAGGAAAGGGTGATCGGTAAGGAACATTTTTTTGCATCTCGATTACCAATGGGGTTATCAGGGAGGCTTATGGTGATAGTTTTCATCACATTCAGTGCGGCTGAAGTCAAATCTAAAGAAGAAAATAAAGATCGGTCAGATTTGGATGATTCGAAGGTTGGTGCGTTACCACTATGGGAAGGTGTTTGAATGATATTCATCATGCCTTCATGACTAGGTGACACCTGTCCTGCATGACATCAGTAGCTAGAGGATAAAGAAAGAGATAAAGAATAGACAGATCAAACTTGATCCAATGGTAGTTGCAATCCCTCAATAAAAAGATGCACGACAGTTACTCTTCTCAGGATCACACTTTTCGTCTGATCTTCCATTAGTGAAAATCACCAAATCACGGACATGTTTGGCGGTTAGTCTTAATCATGGTGATTCAACGAGGTTCATGTTTAATGCTTATTGCCAACTCGCCAGGTGAAGTGGCAACTAAGTGAAACAGTTCGCAAGTGAGCAATTGTCTAAGTTGCATTTATCGCTTGCTCGCTAGCAGTTTAAAGGTGTAAGCATTAACCGTGGTGATCCCACGAGGGTCATGTTAAAGGGTTAGTCGCCAGCTCACGAATGAAGAAGTAGTTAGAAGAAAATGCTAGTGAGCTGGCAATGAAGAAAAAGGTGAATAAAAAATGCTTATCACCAGGTCACAGGTAAGAGGGCAATTAGATGAAAAATGTTGGCAACTTGGCAAGAATAGAAAAAATGCTAATCGCGTACTCGCTACGGTGAAGAAGAAAGGTAAAGTCCTATCAGATCGAAGTTGATTGTGCGATCTTCGCTTTCCCGCTATGAAAATTTGCATGAAAGATATTCTTTGGGGGATGACGCCTCACCACCACGTGTCAGGTCTGATAAGTCAATAAAGATGGTGGGTCCTCAGTGCCAGGTAATGCTGAGTTATTTATTTATTATTGGTCGCCAAGGATGGTGATGTGGAAAGTCATTTTTCAGGGCTTTGTTGACTATTTTTCTGATTAATAAGAAGCGTATGATGTGCCGAAAAAGATGAAGATTGACGACCATAGTTTAAAATTTTTGATTAACCATTACAGTTGGATTATTTGAAATTGTTGAGAAGGGTTTTTCTAATAGGAATGAAGTCGGTGAGCTAGAAACAATGAACCAAATCGGTTTTGATTTGTTCAAAGGATGGTTGCAAGTAATAAATTGATGAGCACGTGTTATGTGGCTGCTATGATTTTATTTGTGTTCCCTGGGCACCGTTTTAGTTTGATGAAGAGGACTAGTTTTTTGAAGAGGGCGGCTAGGGTATGATGGTTGTCAGAAATTTTTCATGCCCTAGTACGTGCAATTTTGCTGAGATGGTTTTGGCATTAAATTGATGTCTACAACAAGAAAAAATTTCATCTAATAATTGTAGTTGGTCTGTGGTGGTAAAGCCAATATTATAAATTAGATTTGATCTGATCTGGGTTTTCAGGATTTCCTTCCTACTTTTACTTCTTGTTGTTGTAGGTTGTTGTAAAAACTTAATTTTTCCCTAAATGATCTGAAGCTTGTTGCAGTCCTTTATAACGATTTTCAAGATCATTTAGAAGAGCTGAAAAAATTAAGAGAACAAGTTGTTGCATATTATTTTCAGTCAACATTGTAGCAGACTGTAACTAGGCATTAATTGTTATAGAAATAGAAAGCTTTGAAGTTTTTAGCTATATTAGAGTGGTAAATATTTGAAGCAAAATGTATATAGAACATGATTCTTCATACTTAATATAAGAATCCAGATTCTTATCTCTCCATTGTGTTGATTTTCTGAGTTTTGAATTTGCTAATTCATTGCACAAAGTATCTATGTATATGTTGTTATTCCTTAGCTTTGATCTAGGATCAAATTAATAGACTTTGGATAGGACATGGACTCTTAAGATTTACATAGGAATATTTGTAAGAAATGAGGATTTTGGTGGTTATATTTATGGCTTTGAATTTTTGACAGAAGTTGGTTCTTGTATTCTACTTATACATTAGGATATTGCCCAGAGGATAAGGCACTTATTAGAAGCAAGTATTTTTGATACTGATGTATGTCTGGTGAAGTATGGTTACATTCTTTTATTTTAAATAGATACCATATCGAATTCTTATCCTATTATGGTTGTTGTTATATATCGTACATGATAATGGAGGATCAATGAATGATTGGTTATCATTTAGTATTCTCTTATCATCATTTTCTTTGTAGAATCCAGAAAATGAATTGTGTTATGTTATATGTAAAGATGGATTAGGTATACCCACCTTGGTTTTGCATAACCATAAGTGTAGAGGGTAGTCTTGTCCCTATAATTGGTCCAGTAAACTTAAGATTTACCTTATATTTGGAACTAACCATTCTTTAGAATTAGTCTGAGGTACTGGTGGCTCTCGGAGCATAAACTCCTAACATTTTCAAGAACCAATAGATTTACTCAACTCTTTAATCTTATCCTTTGATGCATCCAATTGCTCCTGAGTATGATCACATTTTATAATTACTTCTTCACATTTCTTAGTCACTATAGTCAACTATTGGTAGGTCTCTGTGTACCTCTTGGAAATCTGCTCTTTTTTAGCCAAGTTCACGAAGGATAGTTGTTGTAGAGCAGAGGCAACCTCAATATCACTTGTATTTTCCAAATTCCATATAACCCCATCAGCTCTCTTGTCCTATTGAATGTTGACCACATGAGGAGATAATTGCCACAATGTAAAGGCCTTTTATTTAGGACTGATCCTCTTACTATGTCCCCAATCTCCACCTTAGTTCTGAATAAAGGATCATGTTATTTCCTAATCTGATCAATCACAAAAGCTGATTTCAAATCCCAATCTGGTAGCAGCAACATGCCACTCCTCTTTACACGCTCTCTAGCTTGATCCTCTGTGATTTGTTCTGACCCTGGGTCATATTCTTGCAGAGCCTTTATTATTTTCTCTTCTTTCTCTCTTTCATCACATTCAAAGGTGAGAGTAGACTTAAGCTCCTTTTCATTGAGGTTGTATAGAAAAATATTAAATTCTGAGGTCTTGATGAACTGGTCATCCTTCATGAATTATTGGGTTTCTAATACCTATTCATATGGCCTTAAGGCCACTGGAAGCTCTATTTATGATACTTTTTCCTCCTCAAAAGGAATATTGGCCAACTGCTTCCTGATGCTCTCAAAATATGGGCCATGCCCTGGAACTAGAGCACTAGCTCTACTCTTCAAAAATTTCTTCTCAGCCCTTTCCTTCTCCAAGTCTATCATTGGGTCATGAGAAGCTGACTCTTCTTCTTTTCTTCTATCAACCTCTTCATTAGAGTCATTATCAATTGCAACTTCCTACAAGACAACTTCTGTGGGTATCTGTGCCATCAATTTCTCATAAGCATCTATTATCTTGTCAAATCTATCCAAATATGGGGTGTCAGGGAAGAAACCAGAGAAAGAACTATCCATTTCTTTTTATTCATTTTCTACCCTCACCAAATCTTGCCACTTTTGGGCCCTCTTAGTAATCTCATCCACATTGATCCTATTCCTTATCAAGTCCTCATAGTCCAAAGGCTCAAGGTCCTTTACCTTCTAAAAGAAAGGTATCATCTCTTTGCACGCCTTCTTGATGAACTATAATGCCCAACCAGGGAACCCAAGAGAGATAAACTAGAACATGATACTAATTTTGATGAATTTTTTTTTTTTAAGTTACATGACAAGATAAACATTAATGCGGAAGCAATAACCATTTACTCACATTAACACAACAACCAACATAGATTACAAAACTCAAGGGTCCCATGACATAGAATTACGTGAGAATAGAACTCATCTAAATAACCATAACAAAAGATTCTATATCATAGATATAAAAAATGCAACTTACATCAATAATTACAATCCTCGTGGACAACCATGAAACCTACATAAACTCACATCCAATGCACATGTCGCAAGGTATGTAGTAATCACTCTAACAATAATAGTACAATATCTAGATTAGGTGTCACATGCGATACTCTAATACAAGATTACAATAAATGAAGATAAGAATAGTTTCACCAATGAAGAATCATAAAAAACCCAACTATAGAAGAAAAATCAAGCACTGGAACAAGGATGTTGAATCTCAAATGGTAAAAAGTCACTACCACCCGTCCATATGGATCCACAAAGTTCCACCCCACCATGCTAAGGAGATAACAATAGAGCCCACTTGGATAACCAATACCAAAGAAAGATAAAACCACTAAGTAAGGGGATCCTAAAAGCTCTCTAATTCTAGGTGTGCAAAAGATAGTGATAGGTAAGACTCGCTAATCCAGAGGCAACCAACACATGTAGGATATCTAGACTATGTATAGGATGGTGTCATCATGTACGTCTAACCCTTAAGTTTCATCCTAGCAGTCTCAACTAGACCCCAACACTCAAGTGACCATACACGGTATCAATGACCTCTCATACAGACAAAGCCATTAACTATGCTAGACACACACCTCTCAAGGTGGAAAGCATCATCTCATCCTCCATCTTAGTCTATACTAGCACTCAAGTATGGGTGAGGAAACACATCTTATTAAGTTCATTTTAATACCTCTCAATGTCATATTAGATTTTTACTTGATTAAGATTACTTACAATAAGTGATCCTGGCAGCCACTTGTGGGCTCCAACACTTATTGCAAGCCACCCCCTACTACACATCTAAGTAACCTACCCTAGGCTCATAGATCCCACATAGATCTAACACGAGTATACAACCAGGTAATCCCACATAGATCTAACTGTAAGTGTACATTATCATGTTGTCTTTACAGTGACTATCCTCATTTGTTGAAGAAGAAAAGCATTAATGTGGCTGAATAGCAATACATTCAAGTGGCAATCACACAAGGGACAGTCACTGTGAGATGTCCTCATTTGTGACTGTCCTTACAGTGAGTGTACATTATCATGTTGTCTTTACAGTGAGTGTACATTATCATGTTGTCTTTACAGTAAGTGTACATTATCATGTTGTCTTTACAGTGACTATCCTCATTTGTTGAAGAAGAAAAGCATTAATGTGGCTGAATAGCAATACATTCAAGTGGCAATCACACAAGGGACAGTCACTGTGAGATGTCCTCATTTGTGACTGTCCTTACAGTGAGTGTACATTATCATGTTGTCTTTACAGTGAGTGTACATTATCATGTTGTCTCAATCTATACATGAACGATAATACAAATATTGAATGCATTATATTCTGTCATTCTATACATGTATGTACGATGATTCAAATATCGAGTGCATTATATTATCTCAGTTTATACATGAATGATAAATTTCATTTGCAACTTGTATAGGAGGATCAGATGACACAGAAGACAAAGAATCTTAGGATGAGGTATGGGAGAAGGCTATATCAGAGGAAAAGCTAGGGCTTTGTTACTGTCCCTTGTGACAGTAACAAAATTTGATGAAAATAATTTTTGTTTCACTCAACTTTGACATTCACAACTTCCTCTTTTATTATAATAAGAAAAAATACAGTGACTTTAGAGAAAATAATGAAACTAATACAATAGCAATACGGTGGTATTTAGAACAAACAGAGCTTCACAACCATCAAAGAAGAAAAAAGCACATGCATATATCGAGTACTCCTCAATCAGAGAGATAGAGAAGAATTCAAGACATACCCAGACTGAACATGGCCATACCAAGACTAGCATCAGACAATATTCTTATTGACTACTCTAGGATAGCTGGCATTTCAACTTTCCATCTACAAAATAGATTATAAAAACATGAAAATATATCAGAGATGTTTGATATTGATACAAAACAACACAGATTCATTTCTTCGTACACCTGTATATCATAAAAATCCTTGCACACTTCGAAAAATTGTATTGCCTTTTACTTACTCAAAAGAAATTTACATAAAGCAGTCATTTGATTAACATGGATCCTAATATTCACAAGTACATGGTCATGTGCTCCATCGTAGCATCTTATAGATTTAGATCTGTTCTCTGAAATAATTCAATGTTTTGTTTACAATCCACAAAAGAAATATTTTCCCTCGTCTACTTAATCCTAAACAAAAGGCCATATAGCAATATAGATAGAACTATATAACAGAAACCATAAACAATGGTAACCTTAGCAGCAGCAAGAAATTGTTGCAAAAACTTTACCTTATCATACCCAGATTGTTGCTTTGCCTGGCGGAGGGAAATTTGATCAGTAAAATTGACACAGAGTATGCTGTCTCCATTGTCATGCTGGATAACAAAACACCGACTTTAATGGGCATGTACTGTCCCTTGTGTAATTGCCACTTGAATGCATTGCTATTGAACCACATTAATGCTTTTTTCCTTCAACAAATGAGGACAGTCACT
This sequence comes from Chamaecyparis obtusa, assembly GCA_027943335.1. Lineage (NCBI taxonomy): Eukaryota > Viridiplantae > Streptophyta > Pinopsida > Cupressales > Cupressaceae > Chamaecyparis > Chamaecyparis obtusa. Next base: position 512,698 of record BSBK01004115.1, read on the forward strand.
GTAAAGACAACATGATAATGTACACTCACTGTAAGGATAGTCACAAATGAGGAAATCTCAGAGTGATTATCCCTTGTGTAATTGCCGCTTGAATACATTGCTATTGAACCACATTAATGCTTTTTTCCTTCAACAAATGAGGACAGTCACTGTAAAGACAACATGATAATGTACACTCACTGTAAGGATAGTCACAAATGAGGAAATCTCAGAGTGACTATCCCTTGTGTAATTGCCACTTGAATACATTGCTAATGAACCACATTAATGCTTTTTTCCTTCAACAAATGAGGACAGTCACTATAAAGACAACATGATAATGTACACTCACTGTAAGGATAGTCACAAATGAGGACATCTCACAGTGACTGTCCCTTGTGTAATTGCCACTTGAATGTATTTCTATTCAGCCACATTAATGCTTTTCTTCTTCAACAAATGAGGATAGTCACTCTAAAGACAACATGATAATGTACACGGGCTGTAAGTGTACATTATCATGTTGTCTTTACAGTGACTGTCCTCCTTCAAGTGGCAATTACACAAGGGACAGTCACTGTAAAGACAACATGATAATGTAGAGAAACGTTGTCATTTGTATTTTCAACAGCGCCGAGAGAGATTCCCTCGGCGAAATTAGAGCTACAATTTCTGAGTACGTTGGGTTTATTTTTCTTTTTTCATTATTATGTAATCTGGTATTCAGCTGTTACAGAGCTAAAATACCCAAAAATGAGGACATATCTGTGTTGAATTTATTGTTAGCGGCTTTGGTTATTTAGAAGTTTAATTTTATTTGTTCATCTTTCAAGCACAAACATTTTGTGGACCGTAACGTCTTCATTGTTTCGGGTATGCAATGAAACAGCCCTAACTTGCGACTACCTTCATGGTACTTGTGTACATTATCATGTTGTCTTTACAGTGACTGTCCTCATTCAAGTGGCAATTACACAAGGGACAGTCACTATGAGATGTCCTCATTTGTGACAAGGACAGTCACACATGAGGACATCTCACAGTGACTATCCCTTGTGTAATTTCCACTTGAATGTATTGCTATTCAACCACATTTATGGGCCCGTTTGGACCATGGCACACAGTAGCATCTACAGAGAAGAATATCCCAGGTGTAACAAGTTGTAAGAATATACCAACAGTTCTAAGAAGTTCCCTAGCACATAGTAGCATCTACAAAGAAGAATATACAACATGAGGGCAGCCACTGTAAAGACAACATGATAATGTACACTCATTGTATGTGTACATTATCATGTTGTCTTTACAGTGACTGTCCTCATTCAAGTGGCAATTACACAAGGGACAGTCACTGTGAGATGTCCTCATTTGTGACAAGGACAGTCACACATGAGGACATCTCATAGTGACTGTGATGTAGGGGCATCCCTCATGCAAACCAAAAACCATGTGATTGAAGAAAGACACCATGAAGCCAAGAAGTCATCCCATCCTATTGAAACAAGCACCTACTTTCCTAAGGTTACATCATATCACCATGGAGCCTTGTGTTGAAGGATTGATAGACTAAATGTTTTAAGATGTTTTCAATGGTTTAGTATTTAAGTTTTCTTGTTTGTAATAATGGTTAAAGGATTGATTAACATCTCCTTGTAACCCATCCACATGTTTGGACTATGACCCCTTGGTATTGTTATAAGCCTTGGGTATCAATTAGTCTTTGGATGTAATTTGATTGCTAGGTGTTTGTTAGGTGTTTTAGGAGTTTTGGAAGATTAATAAAGGTCTAAACACATTTTAGCCTTTCTCGGCAAGAATGTTTGCAAAATTGTTAACAATATGTAATGCAACTTTTAAAAGTTGCTTCAAAAGTTGTTATTTGTTGTATTGAATAGACATAACCATCTAGATGGTTAAGAAACTGTCCACAGAGCCTTTTTAGGCTTCCAATGGTCGAAGGAATGGCAGAGGAGACTTGGAGAACCATTTTGTTTTCAAAATTTAATAAATAACCCTGTTTTAGAGCATTTCCTATGCAAAAACTAACTCTGTACGGATGTACGGATGATGGTTGTATGATAAAACTGGCTTGGAAATTGTATTAGAGATATTAGATACTCTGAGAGTTGGTTTGGAGGATTTAACTTGTTTTAAATCAAAGTTATTGTATTTTCTCTGAACCTTGTCTGCAAACCCTTGTTTTCAGGGTATTGACTGCTCTTATGGCCATAACCTGAGTTTTAACCATTGAAAATTCTTTATTCTAGGCAAGATGAAGGTTAGACATGTATATTTTCATATTCCAAAGGCTTTAGAACAGGATGTTAAGTCTGTGCATGGTGAAGGCGAGCCCTAGTTCAAAGACTCTATTGTTTTTTACTAGGATTTGATGAGAAATGAAGGATCAGAGTCTAGAAGTGTGTGAAGGACCCCTAATCTTGGTTTTTGTGAATGTCTAAGGTATGAACAACAATCTAAAACTCTGATTCTAATTCGAGGAGCCCATTCTTCAACACTTGTCTTGAGACCCAAGCCTGATTGCATGCATTAGGTCTGCGGACTTGACAAGAGAAGAGGAGTGCAGGAGTGGAGTTGGGGTCTGAGGTTTGGAGGTCTGAAAGAACATCAAAAAGGGTGTCTAGAAATCACATAATTTCATTTAGTCTTTTGGCAATCTGCAGAGTTAATGGGGCAGAGCAGGTTTCATAGACCTACTAGAGCCACTAGGTCATTTTGCTATTCTGATGCCTTGGGCTGTTAGGACCAAAACTAATACATGTTTCTGGTTATTTAAGTGATATCTAAGTGGTTACTAAGTTTTGTTGAAGGGGGTAAGGTCTGGAACCTTAAGAACACCATTTGATCAAATTTAGAGCACTTGTCCCTAAAGAGAAAACTGAACTTGATTGGGTTTGAGTACATAAGTTGTTGTGTAATCTTTGAAACCTTTAAATTCATTAACTTGCAGAGTTCAAACATTCACCTATAAGAATCAGAGTCTGATTATTTGGATTGATTCATTTTTGGTGTCTTGAAGTGGGTTGGGTAATGATCCATGTTTCTTTGCTGACCACTCTGCATCAGACTGTCCCTTGTGTAATTGCCACTTGAATGTATTGCTATTCAACCACATTTATGGGCCCGTTTGGACCATGGCACACAGTAGCATCTACAAAGAAGAATATCCCAGGTGTAACCTGGTTGTAAGAATATACCAACAGTTCTAAGAAGTTCCCTAGCACATAGTAGCATCTACAGAGAAGAATATGGGTCAACGAGGTTGACAGGCAATCTAATGGTAATAGTAATATCATAATTTGACATACTATCAGAAATACTTCCTAAATAGACTATTCAATCTTATAAGAGATGGATTCATGAGAACTATTATTTATGAAATATGAGTCAATGACTTTAATTAAAAAAATTACACAATCTAATTCTTGTAAAAATATCAAAATTTGACACATTGAAAATACCTTCCAAAAGTATCGTTAATTGATTAATATGAATCACTACTCATGAAATATAATTTTATAAACCTAATCTAAAAACTACACAATAAAAATCTTAATAGCAATATTGTAAGAAACTATTCCCAAAAGCAAGCCTAACAAAATTTGATGAAAATAATTTTTGTTTCACTCAACTTTGACATTCACAACTTCCTCTTTTATTATAATAAGAAAAAAAATGTCTTTTTAGATATACCTCATGAACCATACTCGAATAATCTATCATTTTTCTTCTCAAAAACATATTTGCAGAGCCTGCTTCTTTTACTTGTTTGTACTTTTATCTCTCTGATGGAAAGGGTTCCTTCAGGACACATTTTTCCAAGTTCACTGCTTGAGATATTTGAGGAGGGTTCCCCTGCTTGAGTATCCATCCAACCCATATTTGAGTAGTTCTACAATTGCACAGTCTAAATTAATAATACTGACAATTGAATGACGAATGATGATATATAGAATTGATATAAACTAATCCTAAAAACACTAAAACGTTATTAATATATTTATATTTCATAAATAAAATTGATATAAAAGATCTGGAAAGATACATTAAAAAATAGAAAAATAGTAATTTATAATAGAAGGAAACTTAAATTGCTATTTAAAAAAAAAACAAGAGTCTTAAATCCTATCATTTTGTTTCATTATCATCCATAAGTACACACCTCTAGCATAATAATTATATTTTACCACCCATAAAATGAAAAAAAGATTTTCACAAGAGAAATTGAAGCTAGATTATAAAAATGAACCATCTTATTGGAAACTGGAACTATTATCATACCCAAAAGGACTACAAAATTTCACCTTATCATACCCAGATTGTTGCTTTGCCTGGCAGGGGGTTGCATTTACATTTGTTGAGAGCGAGCCCTAGATCAAAAACTACCATGTTTTTGGCTGGGAAGATGGTAATCAGATTAAAATCAGAAGCTTGCATCGTATTGAGGACTTGAAAACTTGTGCATTCTTGTTTATCTGGATCAGGAGAACACTCCAAAACTCTGATCTTGGTTTCATACACCCATTTTCAATGCTTTGTTTTGGAACCCACACCTAAAAGCATGCATTAGGTCTGTGGACTCAATGAAGACATTGATATGCTGGAGTGGAGTCTGGGTCTGGGAGTTGGTGGTCTATTAGAAATCCCAAAAGGGTACTCAGAAAACATATAACTTCTTAGAGTCCTTTGGCAAGTTGCAGAGTTATGGCTGCAGAGCAGGATTGGGAGACCTACTAGGGTCACTAGGTCAGTTTGTTATTTTGATGTCTTGGGTTGTTTAGATCACAACCAATGCATGATTCTTGTTATTTAGATGATATCTAAGGGGTTTCTAAGTTTTTCTGCAGGAAGTAAGATCTAGAACCTTAAAAGTCTCTTTTGATAGAAAATCAGGGAACTTGTCCCTAAAAGGAAATTTGTTATTGAATGGGATTGAGTCCATAAGTTGTTGTGTGATCCTTGAAACCTTCAAATTCATTACTTTGTAGAGTTTAAACATTAACCTATAGAAATCAGAGCCTAATTGATTGGTTGAGTCATTTTGGTGTCTTGAAGTGGGTTGGGACATAGATCCAAGTTTCTTGCTGACTACTCTGCATCACTATTGAACCACATTAATGCTTTTTTCCTTCAACAAATGAGGACAGTCACTGTAAAGACAACATGATAATGTACACTCACTGTAAGGATAGTCACAAATGAGGAAATCTCAGAGTGATTATCCCTTGTGTAATTGCTGCTTGAATACATTGCTATTGAACCACATTAATATTTTTTTCCTTCAAGTGGCAATTACACAAGGGACAGTCACTGTGAGATGTCCTCATTTGTGACAAGGACAGTCACACATGAGGACATCTCACAATGACTGTCCCTTGTGTAATTGCCACTTGAATGTATTTCTATTCAACCACATTTATGGGCCTATTTGGACCACGGCACACAGTAGCATCTACAGAGAAGAATATCCCAAGTGTAACAAGTTGTAAGAATATACCAACAGTTCTAAGAAGTTCCCTAGCACATAGTAGCATCTACAGAGAAGAATATACAACATGAGGGCAGCCACTGTAAAGACAACATGATAATGTACACTCATTGTATGTGTACATTATCATGTTGTCTTTACAGTGACTGTCCTCATTCAAGTGGAAATTACAGAAGGGACAGTCATTGTGAGATGTCCTCATTTGTGACAAGGATAGTCACACATGAGGACATCTCACAGTGATTGTCCCTTGTGTAATTTCCACTTGAATGTATTGCTATTCAACCACATTAATGCTTTTCTTCTTCAACAAATGAGGACAGTCACTCTAAAGACAACATGATAATGTACACTCACTGTAAGGACAGTCACAAATGAGGACATCTCACAGTGACTGTCCCTTGTGTGATTGTCACTTGAATGTATTGGTATTCAGCCACATTAATGCTTTTCTTCTTCAACAAATGAGGATAGTCACTCTAAAGACAACATGATAATGTACACTCACTATAAGTGTACATTATCATGTTGTCTTTACAGTGACTATCCTCCTTCAAGTGGCAATTACACAAGGGATTTGTGTTTTCATTTGTGTTTTCAACAGCGTCGTAACCCTCCGCGAAATCACATCGGGATATAAGGGCAAAAAAAACAAGAACCATGTCATTTGTATTTTCAACAGCGGCTTTGGTTATTTAGAAGTTTAATTTTATTTGTTCATCTTTCAAGCACAAACTTTTTGTGGACCGTAACGTCTTCATTGTTTTGGGTATGCAATGAAACAGCCCTAACTTGCGACTACCTTCACAGTACTGCAAAACCGAAGAGGGAAAAGCAAGTTAGGATGGAAATAAACAAACTTAAAACTCAGACTTAAGAAAGATGAAGGCAATGCTTCAAAAGGCCCATGCCCTAAACATGGGAAAACACAATACCACCATTAAATGATGCCCTAGTCACCGTATCAATGCTGCCAGCTCCGTACCAGTATGCTGACTGCTCACTTTCATCCTGTGATAAAGGTAACTTCATTAATCATACTTGAAATGGCAGCATACGAACTAAAGCTGATGAACATTTATAAACTAAAAGTTTAAAACTACAGATTACAAGTGTAGTAGTTTCATACAAAAAGAACTTGATGTCTAAAATTTTCCATTAGAAGTATCCAAAGGAATACCACAGTACTGTTGAACTTGGAGAATCGGAGATGATCTACACAGCAAGGTTCAACAGCTGTAAGGACTGTTACACCATCTTTAGCATTTGAATACATTTTCTCCTTGGCTTCTGGTAGATCCTCAAAGACCCCCAATGACATTTTCCCTACAATTATCAATTGTCTATTAGTATGAGATATTAATAAATAAGCATTAATCACAATATTAGGCAAACAATGTTCTTGATGTCTGAATCTAAATCACATAAAGCTCTAATAAAGCAGTTCTCAGTTTCACATTAAACCAAGTTTCAATTTCAAATGGTTATAATAATTTTTGCAAGTTATAAGTAGCTGGTTATAGTATATGACATAAAAAGAAAAAAAATCATTTCTATTGTTTTCTTCTTTTTCTCTTTCAACGAAGCTTTTGCACCACACAAATGCATACCAAGAATTTCTCAGGAGGTTTCAAGACCATTGCATACCAAACTTCTTCTCTGTAGATGCTACTGTGTGTCGTGGTCCAAACGGCCCCATAAATGTGGTTGAATAACAATACATTCAAGTGGAAATTACACAAGGGACAGTCACTATGAGATGTCCTCATGTGTGACTGTCCTTGTCACAAATGAGGACATCTCACAGTGACTGTCCCTTGTGTAATTGCCACTTGAATGAGGACAGTCACTGTAAAGACAACATGATAATGTACACATACCCTGAAACTACAACCATAAAAATGGTTAAGACAATGGTGGGGAGAGCCTATTTAGGCTTCCAAATGACTGAGGAAATTGAAGAGATCCTCATTGTATTCAAATTGCTTTCAAATCAATAAAACTACCTGTTTCAGAGCAAGTTTCTGTGCAAATCACGGTGACAGTATGGTGTACGGATGTGAAGGGGTGATCAAAACCTATCTGAAAGTTGGAGCATCTCCATTTTATGCTTTTAGAATTGGTTTGATAACTTTGAGTCATTTTATATCAGAGTTATTCAATTTTCTTGTCCGCTGGTCTAAGAAACCCTTGTTTTCAGGGTTTAGCCATTCAAATGGCCCTAACTTGAATTTTGACCGTTGGAAATTCTTCTTCCTCGATACAATGCAAGTTAGGGAGGTCCTTTTTCATATTCCAAAAGCTTTGAACCAGGAGGTTGAGGTTACACCATTTGGGAGCAAGCCCTAGGTCAAAAGCTTCTATGTTTTTGACTAGGAAAATGATATATAGTGAAAAATCAGAAGGTTGCGGTGTGTGAAGGACCTTAAAACTTGGTTTTTGTGTGGGTAGAAAATGAGGGAAAGGGGGGAAAATAACAACTAGGTTTTAGGCCCAGATACTCTACCATTGATCATCACATTATTTTGTAGGGACTTGATTGAAAAAATCTTGGACAGTCAAGGTGCATAAGATGCTTATTGTTTTGTGGACTTAAAGAAAGCATTCAACATGGTACCCAGAGATAAACTATGGAATAGAATAAAATAATCAATCATCTAAGATTTATATAGAGAAGTTGTGCATGTATTTTATGATAAGGTTAGAGCTAAAATGATAACAAGAAAGAATATGTCTAAGTATTTTGGTGGTGACACTAGATTCAAATAGTTATTCCCCCTATATCATATACATTTATAAGTTAGAGGCATGATTAATGAAGATAGATGGGGAAGTTATTCAATTGGAAAACTATGGGGTGAAGGTTCTTTTATATGTTGTTGATCTTATCTTTTTTTTTTTTTAAAAGACCATGCATTGAGAGAGCACTTGAAGGCCTTGGAACACTTTTTGTCAGAAGGTTAGAATGCAAGTCCATATAACCAAGACTAAAATAATGGTTGTATTATTAAATAGAAAAGATAAAAATATTACCATTCTTTTTTAAGGTAGCTTGCTAGAAATAATGAAAGGATACAAATGTATTAGGATTATTTTCATTGTAAGCTCAGTTAGAAGAGAAAGACAATAAAGGGAATGCATTAAGGTTAAACGACCTCACACCTTCTTCAAAATGGGTGTAGGAGAGCCAAACTTTGGGATTAAAAAATGAGAAAAACAATATTGGTCTACTACCCATGTTGGTTGTCCTTTATGGTTGTCAAGTGTTGGGAAAAAATATGAGAAATTGAACAATTGGAGATAACTAGAAAGAATAAAAAAAAATATAGTAAAAAGAAATCTTATAATCAAATTTATAGTTTCTCATGAAATTCTTTTAGCTACAGTAGGCACTTTTCCTTTACAAACATTAGTGATAACCCAAATGTAAGCTATTAAAAAAGTTTGAAACCATTAATGACAATCATTGGCTCAATTTGGTTTTTAAGTATTCTATAAACCATAGGAAGAAAATCTAGATGAAGCGTAATGAAAAATGTAAGAATGGGTGGGGCATCAAATTACAAGAATGGCATAACAACTATAAATAAATTAAAAATTATGTGATTGAAAAATTCAAAATTGTCATGCAAGCACAAAAGATTAGGTAGATAAATTATACATCAAACAGTTCAATTCGGCTATAGAACATGGTGAAAAAATATCTAGAAGATTTTTTCCATTGGTAATATATGATTTTATATTAATAAACAAAGATAAAATATATTTCAAGTTTGTTTTTAGTAAAAAAAGATAGAAAGAAAACTAATAAAAAATCCTACCACCAAAATTTATTTTAACTTGGTAAATTGTCACGTGGGTACTAATTACACTCAAGCTTACTTAGGGATCACATAGGAGTAGTTCAAAATTTTTCACTTTATGTGGTGTTATCATGTTATCACATTCCACCTTATGTCTTGACTCCACCTTTGTCGCACATACTTTATTACACATTGGAGGATCATTAACCTTTGGTGGACATGTGATTCCATCTTAGTTGGGTGATAAGTTATCTATTGATTATCTATTGTCATTGTCTCATTCACTCCTTTGTACTAACCTTGGCTATATAACTAAGGGGTCTCCTATGTAATGACTATTCATTCTAATTCAAGTTGGTTCCAATTAAATCAATCTGTTATATTTGCATTATTGATAGGCATATACACCTAGGGTGAGGAGAACAACCTAAAACTCAGTGTTTGATCCCAGGTACCCATTCCTCATACTTTGTTTGGAAACCCAATCCTAAACCGCATGCATTAGGCTTATGGACCTATCAAAGGAAGTGGACTGTTGGAGTGGAGTCAGAAATTGAGATTTGGAGGTTTCATGGTGGAACTGGGGTTTGCTTGGCCTAATTTAACTTCTTGACAATTTGAGTATTGTTTTATGGCTCGATCGGAGTTTGAATAATGAGACTGAATGCTAGGATCAACTCTCTGTTCTATATGTTGTTTCTCTTCATATCGATGTAAAATGTGGCATCAGATTTTGGTGTATATTGTAGCCTCTTGTTAGGGGTGGTTGTAGATTATGGTGTTGTAGTGACATTGTAAATAATTACACCCTAGTTGAAACGGTTTGGGCTGTAAATTGGTTTTGTTTGCAATGAAGGGTGAAGACAAGCATTTGTGTCAGCTTGGCATAAATTTTTTGGAGAGAGCTCAAATGAAATGAAAACAAGGAAATAAATATGGTTTCCTATCCTCAGGAAGGAGATTATCTAAGTGGGTACAGAAGAATAGGATTAACTGTGGCAAGAAAGACAGAAGCATGAAATGTAGTTGTCTGTATAAGCGTTGTTCGGGCAAGGCAGCATTGCATAACTATGAGAATTTTCATAAGAGTTCAGTTCCCACGAGGGTGATGTATTTTTGGAATGGCTCATGGAATGATTTTTCTGTCCAAGTTTTGGATTCACTTAGAGATGAGTTTTTGGCTGGCATGCCCACTGTAGAGTTGGCAATAGATGGCTCTCCATATCTTGTTGATTTTTTGCGAATGCTACAAATAGATTTGAGGGCCGACTGTCAAAGGTCCATTGCTTGGATTGATGAGAATGGTTCATGCTTTTTCCCCAAAGTTATCATTGAGGGTAATGCCGATGAAGAAGTTGCCTCTAAAGTTGAGGTCGAGATTGAAATTCGAATAAGTCCAACCGAGGCCTCAAATGCTGAGAATTGTCATAGAGTTGCTGCTAGTATGGAGGTTTCCAAAACTGAGCAAGTTTGTATTCCTAGTAATTTGAAGCCTATGGCTGATGTGGTATCCATGAATGTTCCTAAATTAGATGAATTGATCAAGAAATATTCAACCGAGGGCCCCACTGGCGCAAATGAATTGTATAGAGATTTAAGAGATTCAAACTTGTTTAAGGATACAAAGCCACAGCCTGTAACCGAGTTACCTATAAAGACTTTCCAAGCAAAGCATTTGCTTCATAAAACATCAGCTAAGGTTCGAATAGGTACAAATGCAACTCAGTTGGAGAATGGTCAGATATTGCATGATGAGGTTAGGGATGGTGTCATTAATCACAATTTGCTTTCTGAATCCCAACAATGTTCTAGTTTTGTGGCTCGTGAATTTGAACAGCTGGGGGACAAATTGATCAAATTAGTGGATTGCGATACAGAGTATGTAGTTGTGAAAAATTGTTTCCTTACTGGCCTAAATAAAATTGGACTTGCAACCAATGTTATTGGTATTTATCGAAATTCACATACAGATAGGTTGGGACAGGCTCGGCTGCAGGTTTTCAACAAATAGGTTGAGATAACAAGAAATTCTCGTGGTAATGGAAATGTTAAATATGCATGGCATGGAGCATCCGATACAAGCATATCATCAATTATACTACATGGTTTTAGCAATAACAGATTAATGAATGGTGGTCCGGCATATGGTGTTGGTGTTTATCTTGCTCCAGAAGATTGCTCGTACCTGAGGTAGGAAAGATTATATTCAAAGATAATCTACAAATAGATTTGAGGGCCAGTTGTCAAAGGTCCCATTATGATATTGTACACAAGTACCGTGAAGGTAGTCGCAAGTTAGGGCTGTTTCATTGCATACCCGAAACAATGAAGACGTTATGGTCCACAAAACATTTGTGCTTGAAAGATGAACAAATAAAATTAAACTTCTAAATAACCAAAGCCGCTAACAATAAATTCAACACAGATATGTCCTCATTTCTAGGTATTTTAGCTCTCTAACAGTTGAATACCAGATTACATAATAATGATAAAACAAAAATAAACCCAACGTACTCACAAATTGTAGCTATGATTTCACGGAGGGTTACGGCGCTGTTGAAAACACAAATGACAACGTTCTTGTTTTTTTTGTCCTTATATCCCGATGTGATTTCGCGGAGGGTTACGAACAAATAAAATTAAACTTCTAAATAACCAAAGCCATAACCCTCCATGAAATCATAGCTACAAATAAAATGAAAACACAAATGACAACGTTGCAAGTTAGGGCTGTTTCACTGCATACCCAAAACAATGAAGACATTACAGTCCACAAAATGTTTGTCCTTGAAAGATGAACAAATAAAATTAAACTTCTAAATAACCAAAGCCGCTAACAATAAATTCAACATAGATATGTCCTCATTTCTGGGTATTTTAGCTCTCTAACAGCTGAATACCAGATTACATAATAATGACAAAAGAAAAATAAACCCAACGTACTCAGAAATTGTAGCTGTGATTTCGCGGAGGGAATCTCTCTCGGCGCTGTTGAAAACAAAAATGACAACGTTCTTGTTTTTTTTGCCCTTATATCCCGATGTGATTTCCCGGAGGGTTATGGCGCTGTTGAAGACACAAATGACAACATTGCAAGTTAGGGCTGTTTCACTGCATACCCGAAACAATGAAGACGTTACGGTCCACAAAATGTTTGTGCTTGAAAGATGAAGAAATAAAATTAAACTTCTAAATAACCAAAGCCGCTAACAATAAATTCAACACAGATATGTCCTCATTTCTAGGTATTTTAGCTCTCTAACAGCTGAATACCAGATTACATAATAATGATAAAACAAAAATAAACCCAACGTACTCACAAATTGTAGCTGTGATTTCGTGGAGGGTTACGGTGCTGTTGAAAACACAAATGACAACGTTCTTGTTTTTTTGTCCTTATATCCCGATGTGATTTCGCGGAGGGTTACGGCGCTGTTGAAAACACAAATGACAACGTTCTTGTTTTTTTTCCCCTTATATCCTGATGTGATTTCGCGGAGGGTTACGGTGCTGTTGAAAACACAAATGACAAAGTTCCTTTTTAATTTTGTGCTTATATCCCGACAACGTCGCAATTGCGACAGTTCCAAATGTATTGTCGTCGCAATTGCGACGGTGTCGGGCTATGTTTGAAAAAGAAAAAGCCAAAACCACATGACATTTTCCTGCCGTCGCAATTTCACCCCAAATGTATTAGTGTTGTAAGGATATATTAGAGAAAGAAGATGACTTTAATCTATCTCTCCATCATATTTCTCTTTATGGAGATGAGTTGAGGATTGATGTTAATTCTTCTCCTAATGAGCCTACTTTAGAATATAATTTACCTTCTTTCACCTCTAGGGATCCTACAATGTGCTTTATTGGTAGGGATGATAATCCTCCTATATGGGATGAACCTTTGGATTTGGATGTTGAGTACTCTCTTCCTCATGAAACCATTGTGGATGATTCCTTTGATAAAAACATTGATTTATCCCCTCCTCATGAAGAAGCTTTGATACGAGAGGGTGATTTATTAATGGATGACATATCAATACATAACAACGTGATGTATACACTTCATGGGGATGATGCACTAAATCCTTGTTTGAATATTCAAACCCACAATACTCCTACTCCTAATAGTAATCCTTCTTCCTCTAATGCTCTTCCTGGTGATGATTGGGGAACCTTGGATTTTAATCCTACCTTTATAGGAGAGTATAAGGATTCTGATCTTGATTTTATGAAGCAACAAAGAGAGTTTGAACAATGAGTTTTTACTTCTACTTCTAATGCCCTTCATAATAACTTTGTCACTGCTTCTACCCACAATGAATCTGTCAAACCTAATAATGATGACATAGTGACAACTGAAGTTCTATTGACTCCTGCTGATATGGCTTCTTGTTATGGTCATGGCTATCATTTCATAGTTAAACAAGGATTTGATAGTCAAGGATGTGGTAAGCATAAATAGGGAATTCAAATGCCCTTACAGAATGGGGGGCATGAGCATTCTTATGGATTGGGATTTAATCCTCAACAAAAAATCAATGTTAACAACATGTCAAATAACACTTCAAAACATGATGAAACTATGAAGGAATTTGACCAAGAAGTTCTTTTTCCTAAACTCCTTCGTGCTAAGATGATTACTATACCTAAACGCAAAAAGAAATGTAGGCCACACTTGAAGAATCTTCCTTTTTGTTTGTATCATAGATTTCATGATCACTCTACTAATGAATGCCAAGCTTTACATTATAAGATTAGGTAGCTCATTGATAGTAAGGTTATTAATATATCATGTCACAATGATTTGTATTTCAATCTTGTTTTCTCTAAATAACATTTATGTTCCTATTATGGAGCTCCACATTATGTAAACAATGTTAGCCTAATCATTGGGGGTTCTTTTTTTTGTATAGTGTTGCGAGCAATATAATAGGTCCCCTTCCATCCTTGTTCCTATGCTTGGGGGGCAAGGATGTCATCTCTTTCTTTTCTATCTTTCCGGGATCCACTTTTCCTTGGTTAAGCAATATCTATCTATTATATGATATCCAATCATAAATGAAAAATTTGGTTTGCATTCAGGATCTTTGTCCTTGATCACAACCTCTTTCATTATTTTACATTGGGTTTCCATGATTGATAAATCTCTCAACTTGGAAGCTGAATAGTGTGTTATCCCTCACAAGGGTTACTTTTTCCCTTCTTGCATGATATCTCTTTGGATTCGTCCCTTCCATGGCCTCATAGGAGCTATGACCTTCTTGGCTTGGACTGGGTGTTGTCTATGGATATTGTCTTGATGTTGGAGAAGGCTTTATCCTTGTTATTTTCTTTCCTTAACATGTCAAAATAGTATGTATTTTTTCCATCTTAAGGAGGGGGGCATATATACGGCCTCCCTCATTCTATATTATATATTTTTGTTCTAACCTTTTGTTTTGCAGCATGCTAAATCTCAAAACGTAACGCACATAAGTTGCTAAATCCTGAAGAGACACACATTTTGATCAATTTTCAAATATGCTAAATCCTCTGAAGGTAACGCACATAAGTTGCTAAATCCTGAAGAGACACGCATTTCCAATTTCAAATATGCTAAATCCTCAAAAGGTAACGCACATAAGTTGCTAAATCCCAAAGACATACGTATTTTACAAATATATTCTATGGTGATATGAGGATATGGATCCATGGGTACTTCATAAAATTTATCTAAAGATGCACTACATACATGTACAAAGCCGCCAAAAGGTGCACAACTTTATGGGGTGACTATCAATTCCTGGCTTGGTGGGCCATCCTATCATTTTTGTGGTTTACAGTGAGATACACACATCTTGGAGTTGATGAAGACTCAAGTCCCTGGGGGCTTGAGGATTCCTTTGTCCCTCCGATTTCAATAAGATTGTCTTTTTCTTTGTGATCTCCTTTACCAAGAGTTTGCATCGAGTCCATACTCTTGCTAAAGTGGGGAATTAATGTATCGTCTAAAAATGGAAGCACTTCCATGTTAAGAAAGTTTAGCCCTCTGAGTAAGTGGTTTGGGGTCATGTTGAATGCCTTGAATGGGTACTCGACTTGGACCTAGCTTTTTCCCCTGTTCTGTCCCATTTTCCACTTCTTTCGGCTGACATAATTCTAGCATCCTGAATTGCAAGCCTGAGATTCTTGACCTTAGGATCAAGGTCGGCCTCTAAGGTCAAGGTTGACCTCAACTCTGACCTAGTTCAAATTCAACCTCGACCTTGACCCTAGGGTCTGGGATCCTCGGGGTTAGGTTCCAATTTTGAGGTTTTGTCAAAATTATTTCTTTTCCCTCTTCAGGGCCATTATTTCTCGGGTTAAGTGTAGAATTCTCAAATTAATATTTGAGGTGGACCTTTCTCAAGCTTTGTATAGGATTCCTAATTAATTATTGGAGATTACCCTTTCTTGAGTTTTTTGCGTAAGGCTCAAATTAACTTTGGGGTTGGCCTTACCTTGAATTTTGTGACAAGGCTCTTAAATAATTATTTGTATTTCTATCTTAGGAGTGGACCCCTTCTAGAGTTTTGTGTCAAGACTTTAATTTAATTTCCTCTCCATGTGCACCTCTCTAGAGTTTTGTGCCATGGACCATTAATTATTATTTTCTATGTGGCCTCTCTAGAACTTTGTGCCCTAGATCACTATAAAAGGGAGCCCTCCTCTCTCATTTTCTCCATCTCTCAATCAACTATCAAGTTTCATCTATGATCAAGAGAAAGATCTCTCAAGCACTCTCAAGAAAGAAGATCAAGCATTTAAGAACTCAAGCATTCAATTCATCAAGGAGATCCATTAGAAGCCATTGAAGGATTCAAGCTCTATGGAGCCCTCTTGTTGAAGATTCCTCCATCCATTTCCATCGAAACCTCTTCCTATTCCAAGATCCATTCAAGATTGGTGTTGAAGATCTAAAGACAATTGATTTGAGACATCCTACATCCTATTCTATATTCATTTGGAGAATCCATACTTGTGGATTCAAGGATTTGAATCCTCCATAAGGGTTTCAACATAAGCAAGGTGAATTGTTCCATTTACTTTGTCTATCTTTGCAATTTCAATTCAATTTTAAGGTTAATTCCTAAATTGGGGTTTGACTAAGGCAAACCCCTCCCCCCAAAAAAAACAAAACCATTTTTCTTATAGGTACAGGTGCTAGACGGTGAATTTCAATGCAGATCTAGATACCCTTTTGGCTGAACTTTTAGGATCCGTGAATAGAATTTTCGTCAGAGTAGTGTAGGTCAAGATCAAAAATAAAGGGGTAAGATTGTGCCCTGGGGTAAGATCTTACCCCAATCCTAAGGTCAACATCGACCTCGCTCAGAAAAGAAAAATATTTTTGGGTTTTGTAGATCTTCCAGTTTCGATATAACATCACGAAAATCAACAGTTTCTGAGACCATCTGACAAGGTTTTCAATTGATTCAATTTCGGAGGTAAGTACCTTTATTTCTTCATATCAACATTAGAATTTCCAGATTTACATTCCATCCCCTTAGAATTCATATGTATTTGTAAAATATTGGTTTTGGGGTCTCTTTTATGTGCAAACCATTGTTCTAAGACCCCATCCATATTTTTCATCTTACATGATTATATTGTGATCAAGGACATATCTGAGAGTTCTGTATTGGAATTAACTACATATGAGGATCATGTTGAGCACTGTGTTTTTCCTTCAGAACTGAATATTATCCATCAATTACTACCCTATGAAGTAGTCACGAGTCCTATCTTTGAAGTATGTATGCTTGACCTTACAACTACTGTTGAGCTTTCCAAGGGTCACAACCTCCATGTAAATAATAAGTTATCTTCATAGCAGTTGGAGCAATTAACTAAACTCCTACAAACACATGAAAAATCCTTTGCATGGGACTATGGGGATATGAAGGGACTAAGCCCCACGATCTATACTCACGGGATTTATATCAATGAAGGAAGTCTAACACTCCTCCAACCTCGGAGGTGGATTAACCCAACATTAAGAGAGATAGTCAAAATAGAGTTACAAAAGCTACTTGATGTTGGCTTTATATATCCAATCTCTGACAGTAAATGGGTATCACCTTTGGTCATAGTTCCCAAAAAGGGGGGTAAATGGAGAATCTGTGTAAATTACAGGGAATTAAATAGAGCCACAAAGAAAGATCATTTCCCCTTACCTTTCATTGATCAAGTACTTGATACTTTAGCTGGTAAAAAGTTTTTTTCCTTTCTTGATGGATATAGTGGATACAATCATATTATTATTTCTCCAGAGCACTAGGAAAAGACTACATTCATATATCCCTAGGGGACTTATGTATATTCTATCCTAGCATTTGGGTTGTGTAATGCTCTAGCAACATTCCAGAGGGCTGTAATTAGTATTTTTTATGACATTTCACATGATTGCATGGAGATATACATGGATGATTTTATAGCATTTGGGGTGACCTTTGAAGAAGCTCTATACAATCTAAAAATGGTGTTGATCAAATGCAAGGAACACAATCTCTCCCTCAACAGTAAGAAATGTTTTATGCTAATGCAGGAAGGTGGTGTATTTGGACATTTCATTTCAGCAACAGGAATCCAAGTAGACCCAACCAAAATTGAGGTAATTCTCACATTACCCACACACTAAGAAAAAAGATGTAAGATCTTTCTTAGGACATGTTGGCTACTATATGCATTTTATTCAAAATTTCAATCAAATAGCTAGTCCTCTAAACACACTGCTTACCAAAGAGGCTGAGTTTACGTGGACATCAGCTTGTGATGAATCCTTCATGTAGCTCAAGTCACTTCTAACAACTACAGCAGTCCTTAAAGGACCTAATTGGTCTCTCCCATTTCACATGCATACAGATGCTTCAGACTATGCAATAGGTGTTGTGTTAGGACAAAAGCATAGTAACCTTGAGTATGCCATTTACTATATCAATAAGAGCCTACATGGACCAGAATTAAATTACACAGTAACTAGAAAAGAATTACTGGCTGTAGTTTATGCCTTAAACAAATTTCATCATTATGTAACAGGTTATCCCATCTTTGTTCACACTGTCCATTTAGCAATCAAATATGTAATGAACAAACCTGCTATCACAGGTAGGCTAGCAAGATGGCTTCTTCTTTTGCAGGAATTTGATATAACCATTATTGGTAAGCCAGGGAAAGCAAACGTAGTGGCTGACTATTTATCCAGAATTTAGAATGCTGATGTAGACACTACTCTGGTTGATGATACATTCCCTGATGGAAACCTATTTCGTATTATTGTCAAAAATATGTGGTATGCTGACATAGCTAATTACCTTGTAGCCAGTAAAATGCCCCCACATTTCTCTACAAAGGACAGATGAATGGTTGTTGAGAATAGTTTACAATTCTCCAGGATTGACAACACCTTCTTTTATATTGGTCCAGACCAAATCATGATAAGGTGTGTGTGAGAGGATGAGACATATGATATACTCCACGCTTGTCATGATGAGCCATGTGGAGGCCACTTTGCAGCCAAGATGACAACTCTAAAGATCCTAACAATAGCTTACTACTAGCCAACACTTCACAAAGATGTAGCCCACTATACAAGAAAATGTGATAAATGCTAGAGGATGGGTCATCCAACCAAATCATATGAAATGCCCCTCAACCCACAAGTGGTGGTAACACCATTTGACAAATGGGGCATGGACTTCATTGGTCCAATAGATCCTCCTTCAAATGGGAAATCCTACATACTGGTATGCATGGATTATTTGACCAAATGGGTGGAAGTAAAAGCCATGCAGCATGCACGAGATCAAAAGGTAGCAAAGTTTTTGTATGAGGATATCTTCACCCATTATCGAGTTCCAAGAGAACTTGTAACTGACCAGGGAGCATAATTTACCTCAAATATAATCAATGAACTAATGAAGGAATATAACATTAGGAATTGGAAGTCTAGCCCTTACCATCCATAGGAAAATAGATAGGTAGAGGTCACAAATAGAGAAATTGAGGCCATATTAACAAAATAGTTCAAATGCACTGACGAGATTGGAGCAGCCGACTCACAGAAGTAGTCTGGGCCTACCACACAACCTGGAAGACAACTACAGGATTCACCCTATTTGAATTAGTATATGGAAAGGCAAAAATGTTACCAATTGAATTTGAGCACAAGACATTGCGTACAACACTGGAATTAAACATCAATCTTCCTGCAGCACAAACATAACACCTTCTACACCTCAATTCCTTAGATGAAATGCATAAATCTACATTGGAGTGCACGAAGCTGATATAGAAATAACAAAACAGGTGGCATGATTCTCATATTAAGAGCAAGCAGTTTCATGTGGGTGATTGGGCATTATTGTATGATTCCAGATTTAAGGAAAATCCAGGAAAGTTACAGACTAGATGGCTGGGACCTTATGAAATTGAACACATCTTCGACAATAGAGTAGTCTAATTGACCATAATAGATATAGTGCAATTAAAAATACTTGTCAACGGACATCGATTGTGCATGTATCACAAGCCCCAAACAAAGAAAGACTTCTTGCTGCATTTCAACACTAACACTTCAGCAACGCAACATGTAACACTTCCTACAGCAAACGGTGAAAACCTTCTTCCTGTAGCTTCCAAATAACATGCCTTCAAAGATTGACCATAATAAAACTTCATTTCATATGAAGTCCATTTCTCCATTCATTTTTCTTTATTCTTCTTTCCAACCCATTCCATTTCTCTCTCTTCCATCGACTCACAATCCACGTCATCCACTTTTTCTATTTTCAATGTTTTCAATAAGAGCCATGTTAGCTGACACATGCAGCCACCAGAATCATTTCACTCTCACCACCTTTTCTTCATGCATACGGTAAACAACTGCCAGGTACAAATTTCTCAATCTTTACTCACTTTTAGCACATAGATCTCGGTAAGTATATCTAGTACTGCAATCAATATATAATTATAGTGTTACACCAATTCCCCATCTCGTGTTGAATGTGCCAAGTGAGGACACTTGTAATTGTTTAGTAGGGGGTAGGGGAAGTGTATTAAGTTCTAAATGTCATTACTAAGCTATCCTTATCACTTCCTTGTCATTTCAAAGCTGTACATAGGCCTTGTTTCATTAATTTCCTTTATTCCCACATATTTGTTGTACTACAAATCCTAATTTTATGAAGTTGATATGATTTGAAAAGATTTTAATTAAACTATGTCACAACACCCAATTAAAGTTATAATGTCCTTTGTTAAAATGCCATTATTATTATTCATGCTAAAATAACAGAGAAATTAAAAGATAAAGTTAGTGTTTTCAAGAAGTGCATTTTAATTTCAAGAAGGAAAGAAGGTATTTGCGGAGCACGAGAGATTGAAAGATTAACAGAGAAATTGGTAAGAAGAAATTTGGAGGCTGGATATTGAAAAAAAATAGGTGGACGGTTGTAGAGGCATGAGCCAGTGCACCATGGCATTTTACTTGCAGACATCAAAGTAGTCAGGAGATTTAATGCATGTGGTTGGTTGGGGTATTTTCTTGAATTATCAGATTTTAATGAGGAAGTAGCAGTTGAATTTATGAATACCTTTGAGGAAGGGCAAGCAACCATATGGGGTTTAATGGTTGTCATGACAGAAGAAAGAATAGAGAGGTCACTGGGTTGCCATCAATTGGGGAACATTACCCCAATGAACATGATGCTAGGTCATCTCGAGCCCCGTTCTCTCTTCCAATTGATCCTCCTTTGAAAATTACCAAGCAAGGGTGCAAAAGAATGTCTCTTCCTCCACCATTCAATGAGATGGAAATGCATATTATCAGGTACTTAACATGCGAGGGAAGATTTTCAAATTTGCATGCCCATCATTTTAAACTACTTAGTTGCATAAGGCATAATCTCCAATTAAATGTCCCTAATTTCTTGTACAATATGCTAAGTATTAGTGCTGAGAAGACTCAAAAGGGGAATGCAAATTTTGTTACCCACCATGACCTAATAAAATTGCTAGTCAAAAAATCTCTTAGGGATGTCTCTCCCCTAGCATGGTCAAAATTTGTTCAGCATAAATCATTGCAACCCCAAGTTAACCTTGTTGAGCAACCCCTAGGAAATGATGCAAAATTTTCTGACCCCGATGTAGAAACAACTACGCAAGAAAAAGAACTAGAATTATTCCAATAAAATAGGTATTTTGAGCCCGCTCCAGAAATCAATATTCCTACTTCTTCCACAAGGGAATGAAAATGGAAAATTGGAGAAGAAACCCCTGACATTGAAAGTGAAGTTCAAAACCCTGTAGTTCCAATGAATAAAAGAAAAAGGTCGAATCCTACAGCATCTTTTCCTATAGCATCTGCTCCTACAGCACAAAGGCCAAAAAGAAAACTGCAGAGGTTGTGGAAACAATAGTGCATAGAAGTCCTCGAATGTGAGGACAAGTGTCTCCAATTTCCCCAAAAAACCCAAATGTTCCAATATCAAAACCTACCATAGAGCCTTATGTTGAGTACATTTCTGATAATTCCCCTAAAAGAATAGAAGTGCCTTTGTCTCCCAAAAATCTGCAAGAGTCCCAAAATCTACAAGAACCTTGTGGTAACATACCACATGATGATTTGGGTGTAGCTGAGCAAAGCCCTAATGTGGCACAAGAAAGCACTATTGAGGATGTCTAGATGACTCCTCCATCGTACCCTTCTTATTCCCAAATGTCTATTGTGGCTTACAAATTGATATGCTTTAATGAGTATTTTTAGCAAGTTTCCAAGGAAAAGAAAAGACAAAAAACCCAGCTCCAAGAATTTGGCCCTCCAACAATACAATCTATACTCTTTAATTTATATAATCAGTTTGTTTTCCAGAAAAATTGGTGGAAACAAGAAAGAAACAGAATGCAAAAAGAGATAGATGACAAGTAAGAGGAGATTGAAGTTCTTAAGGAACAGGTAAAGAAACAAAAGAAACAAATGGACCAAGCTCTTAAATTAGTTGATCAAGTTATAGCCCATAGACCACCTCCAAGAGTGTATGTCATTTGTTTGAAAGAACAAATCCTCTTATTTCAGCTCATGATGACTATGAAGGGCATAGATTGTGAATTTAAATCAGCTTATGAATTCTATGGATTGTACTAGACACTTCCTCCATGGAAACATAACTAACTCTGTGAGCTCTATCTACATAACTTTTTCATTCCTTATGAAACTGAATGGAACCCTTTGCTATACATAGGTGATATCCATTTGAGAGCTATGATGTCATGGATGCACAATGAGGGAAATTGTGATAGGTAGCTAAATATCTATAGAGACCTAGAGAAGTCTGAACCATTACCCTTAAGGGTTGAATCAAACAAATCTGATGTCCTCTTACGAGATTGGCTCAACCTAACCTATGGAAGGCCGAAACTTGAAATCAAGAAAAAGGTCTTCGCACTTAGAGATAGAGTTTATAGGGAATACCAGGGGTTGCCCTATTTTTCATTTCAGAGAGCTCTTGCAAGGGTAAGAAGCTGATGGAATAGGTTACTAGAGGCCTTCAAGAAAATAGAGCCACATAGCCCAATCAACTTTGAAGCAGCTACAAACAAATAAACTAGGTATATCCAGTTGGGGCATCAGACTAGAAGAGAATTGTGGATTCCATTGTCTTTCCAACCACCTACACTCTTATGGCCACTATATGATATCAATGCCACCAAATTAGACTATCTGTAGGAGGAGCATCATGCATATTACTGGGCAAGGACATGAGGATTCTACTATACTTTTAAGAGTGGAAAAAAGGGAAAGACAAGTGTTGGCGATTTCAGATCTATAGCCAAAAAATGTAATGCTTGAGGACAAGCATTATATTTAGTAGGGGGAAGATGATGATACAATTTATTGTCTCTATTTTTTTATAATCTTTATACTCTGTTGAAACATTTCCAATATATTTATGAGCCTATACCTATGTGAACTTGTGATAAGTATAGATTAGAACCACAAATATTATGGGTAGTTAGAATGACATGTTTTGTTGAACATTATATATAAATTGTAGTACTTCATATATCTACTTTAATCTATGTTCTAATAGTTGGGTAGGAATTGAAATGTTGACTTGTATACATATCGAATGCTACTAACCTGCCAGGAAAATAAGGAGCAGCTAGAGAGTGGGTCGACCACATTGAAGAACAGGCGTCGGAGTTTCATCCATGACAAAGAAAGCCAACAAAATTTTGAGGATCATGCCACTACTAGAAAGGATCCATCATTCCACAGAATATAGGAAACAACTCTACTATATTTCCTCAGTGCTCATTATTCTATTATATGCACTTTATTGTAATTTGTCATGGTTGTTATATTTCCTTCTTCTATGGCGAAGACTTAATCAGACTTTACTTTCATGCTTTCAATAAGCATCAACCCTCTATATAAAGGGATTTTATTGGTTTAGTTAGGTAATGAGAAAATATATTCAAATGTTGTGTTTAGCATAATAGAGTTACTCTTTTCTGTTCTTCATGTATTGTTCAATTACTATGTAATCAGTTTATGAGAATATAATGAAAGGTGATTTTGAAGTATCTTCTATGTTAGTAGTTAGCAGAAGCCAAAAAAGGGGGCCCACTTGGGAGATGGAGTAGATTAGGATAGATTAGAATTTTTTTCTGCATTTTCTGTGCTTTCAAGTAGAAGTTACTATTTTACTCCTACAACATTACTAATGTGAATGTTCCTACAACACTTGAAGAGATAAACATGGTGAACGCTTTTAGTTGTTAAATAGGCTTAGGATAAGTTTACAAGCTTTCAATAGTAATTTCATAAGTATTTAAGTGTTCTTACTTTCCTACAGTAGTAGCATAGGTTTCCTTCATGTATTTTATCTTCCTGCAGCATAGGTAGTATGACTCTTTGAGGAACTTAGTGCAGAAATTGTTTTGTCCCATTTCAAGTCTACGTCCCTGGGTTGACAATCTAAATGCATTTCATGATGGGAAAAGTAATCCTTAGTATGAATACATTATTCCTAAGAGAGACAATGGCATGATTATCATTACCTATTGTAAGAGTGTTCAACCCCACGCATCATGCCACTGAAATTCATTAGTAACATTCGAATTTGAACACCCTAGGAGCATCCTGATAAAATAATCAGATAGTTTTCTACCCTTCTTCTTTTTAAGTGACCCAACATTTGATTGATTCATCTTGGATGTGTTTGAAACCTACAACTAAGAAAATTCTTCGACTACTACCTGAATACTAGCTCTACAATCAAATCTCAACACACATGAAATCTGGAAAAGCGCAAAAGGAAAGGTACATGGAAATTGACATCACACATTCTTTTATATCTTCTTGAGCCATTTTCATGTCGTCACCTCAGTGCACTGTCATCATCATCATACAATCTTCATAAAGATATTTGCTTCATAAATTCTTACCAAGTTGATCAATTGTAATAACTTTGAGTTTTCTATCGTAGTTTTGGACCATAACCGTGCATTTCAACAGATATCTCTAGGTGTCAATCAATGATTCACTAAACCATTTCACTTTTCTTCACTTTATGTAGATACCTCACCAAATTTCTAACACTTTTTATCAAACTTCATAACCTACAACGAGTTGGCAATTAAGCCTTAAAAAATACACTCGCTAGGTCTCCAACATTTCTTATTAACCGTCATAGACCTTCATGAGATAGCGACTAAAGGAGAATCACTTAACCTTTAACCTTCATCACTAACTCGCTAACATTTTTATCACCGCTTAGGACTTCCGCAAGTTGGTGACTAAACTAGTTTCTCTAACACTTTTCTTCACTCACACGCTCATTGACAGTTTCCTTTAACCACCCAATGACTTCGCAAGCTAGCAACCAAAGCCTTCATTATCTTATAAATATCTACCACTTGTCATGTCATCACTCACTCACCAAGAAAAATGGGATATCTAAAGATTCCTTGCGAGATGTTGACCACCGTAGATTTAATCTTCATTTTATGCTACAACATGGACACCTGGCACAATCTCATTAACTCGTGAAGAAAATACTTAAGTCATCAAAAGAATTTGCGAGTTAGCGATTAACATTAAAACTTCATACTCTTTAGGTCACCAAAGGTTTAACTAACCATCAAAAAAGTTTGTGAGCTTGCGACAAAGCTAAAACATAAGCTATCATTGGGTCACCATGGTTAGTGAAATGTCTATCAAATAGTCAGCGACCTAGCGACCAAGGCTTTAACTTAAATAGTTGTGCACTCGCAAAGGTTAACCTAGCTATTAGAGTAAAGTATTAATTATATTAATTAACTTTACTCCCTTCCTAAGATGTCAACTCTTTTTCTTTAGCTGTTTATATTTAAACACACATGCACTAGTTGATTTAAACTTATGCACTAGTTGTTTTAAATATAAACTTGCATGCATTAGTCTTGTAATAATTTAACTAATTATTACATGCACTAGGGTTTTCCTTTCAAGGCTTTCAATCTCCTTTATAGGGTTGATCCATTGTATATTTTATTCATTCATTATTTGAGGATATTTTCTTTTTCATATTTTTGAGTCAAACCCTTGCCCTCTTCTTGTCTCTACTTCCTTGTAACAGGTTTTTGTATGCAGGTGATCTTCGGGTTTTGTGGATTTGTATTTCTCAAATCCTACATGGTATCAGAGCCTAATCTGCTACAACTTGTTCACGTTTGAAAGATTCAAAAATTAGAAATTCATCTGTTTCATATTAGGGCTTTTTTTGGTTTTTTATTGAAATTAGGGGGTCCCTAAATTTTGGTGCACTTTAAGCTCAAACAGACCTCACAATTGACCTTGCAGTGCCCAAAAACCCCTATTTTGATATAAAACACATCAAATTTGGCCAACGTTGCAGGTAGAGGCAAAAAAAATTTAAGCCCCAAGGCTATACTATTGTGCATGCACCCTGAGGCATTTAATGCACATTGTACGAGGTGGAAAATTCAAAAAAAAAGGCAAAAAACTACGCAGACAGTGTGCCACCCACGCTCAGTTTGCCAGTGGAACCGCGCCACCAGCAAAACCACACCCACACTAACCACGCCCACACTAACCGCTAGTGTTGATGGCTAGCCGCCAGCGGCTGTGGCTAACTGCTAGTGCCCAATGGCTAACCACCGGTGGTGGAGCCCCATGTGGCCAGGGGCTACCACTGGACCCTAAAAATTGTTTTTTGGAGGATTTCTTTTTTTTTTTCTTTTGAAGGGTTGTTTACTGAAATTGGCGTTCTGGGAGCTCCAGACATCATTTTTCGACAAACGAGATATCACCGGAAAGCTGGTTCTAAGCCTGACCCTCTCATGGAAGTTAATCTAGTGTTTTTTTTCATCTAGCCTACTTTTTTATCTATCAAAACCAGATTCTCTTTCTTACATTTCGGGGGGGCTAATTTGCTCAAATTAGCTCCATTTTTCAATCTGAAAGAAACTCCAGAAATCTCTTCTCGAGCTCCATCCATATTTTTGTCTATTTTCATCAGAATTTTTTCAAGGTACACAAGATTCCGATCTGAAGCTTTTTTACTCTTCTCTTGATAAAGCATATCATTCTAGGCTTAGGGGTTCGATATTTGGATTGTGGGGGGGGGGTGTTATTTTATTGTTTCTATCAGTTAAACCAGATATTTATCAAAACAAAAACCCCTTCTAAAAAATATGGCAGAGACCTCTTCTTGTCTAGAACTTCTGACCCCACATAATTATCACACATGGAAAACCCTGATGACATGACTTCTCCATTCAAAAGGGCTCTGGTCTTGTCTAGATGCAGTGCAGCCAGTATTACAGAGGCCCTTTGAGATCATGAAGCATCGAAACAAGATGGATGAGGCTATGGGGTTGATTGCTTTATAGGAATCAAATAGCGTGTAGTTTCATTTTGATGGGTGTACTACCCCTCTATAGATGTGGGCTAAATTTGAGACATTATTTGGTACCATCAATGAGTTCAGAGAACTTTAGATTGAGGTAGAGCTTACCTCTCTTGTACCTGATTCTTTTCCCTATATTGAGGACTTTCTGATGAAGTTCAAATAGCAGAGATCTTTGTTACACAGATGTGGAAAGTGAAAGACTGATAAAGAGTGCATTTATCTAATTCTATCTGAGCTTAAGGGAAACTTTCAAATCTTCTCTTCTACCTTTCATTCTACCATGGATGCTTTGGGACCTACGTTCACCATGCCCACTTTTGAGGTGTTCTATGATTGTTTGACTAGAGAGCAGGCCAAGCTTAATCAGTTGGACTCTCTAACAGGATCAAAGAAACAAGCATTGGTTGCCTAGAAATCCAAAGGAAAGAAGCAGACACTGAAGTAGATATCAAATTCCTCTTCTCAGCACTCTACTTTCCCACCATCTTCTTCTAAGAAGGAGAAATAGAAGACTAAGAGACCTACATATTCCTATTGTGATAAGGGACCTCATGATGAGTCACATTGTTTTCAGAAGAGATTTGATGGCTATGAGAAATAGATTGTAGATTTGCAAGCTCTTCTTTAGAAGAGCACTGTTTCCTCTCCATCCTCTTCTACCTCATAGGGGTCTTCTTTTCAGTCTTCTTCCACATCTTTGACATCTGGACAGGATTTTGGATAGGGTCATGCATTATGAGCATCCATTGCATCCCCTTCATAGGTCCCTTGGATACTGGATTCAGGTGCTTCTGACCATATGGAATCTTGTCAAGGTGTCTTCTCTACTATTGAGGCTTCCCCCATTCCTCATATTCTCATGGGGAATAACACTATCCTGATAGTCTGCAGGAAAGGTTCAATATGCATTCAGGATGGTACATTCAATTATGTATTATATGTTACATCTTTGTCTGTAAACCTTCTCTCGATTTATCAAATTACACACAGTGGATCAGGGAAGACAGTTGAATTCATTGCAGATTTAGTCTTCATTCGGGATAGTGTGATAGGAGGCATTGTTGCTAAAGGGACAATTGATCATTCCACCCATCTCTACACCTTCTCACACTTTGGTCCTACATCTCCATTGTCGGAGAACAACTCTCCTCTTTTGTGAGATCATCATGTGGTGTAGTCAGGTCGCTTGAACCTTTGTATTGTTCCTAAGATCATTGCTATGACTGCCACGCCACATCTTGTTGAGGTTTTTTCTCTTCTGTGGGATTCTTCTTCAACACTACCTTACCCTCTAGCTCCATTCATTGAGACACCAGGTGCACACTGCCACACCACATCTTTGACATCTAGATAGGATTTTGGAAAGGTTCATGCATTATGGGCATCCATTCCATCCCCTTCATTGGTCCCTTGGATACTGGATTCAGGTGCTTCTCACCATATGGCATCTTCTCAAGGTGTCTTCTCTACTATTGAGGCCTCTCCCATTCCTCATATTCTCATGGGGAATAACACTATCCTGATAGTCTATGGGAAAGGTTTAGTAGGCATTCAGGATGGCACATTCAATGATGTATTATATGTTCCATCTTTTTCTATAAACCTTCTCTCGATTTATCAGATTACACATAATGGATCAGGGAAGACAGTTGAGTTCACTGCAGATTCAGTCTTCATTCGAGATAGTGTGACATGAGGCATTTTTTCTAAGGGGATAGTTGATCATTCCACCCATCTCTACACCTTCTCACACTTTGGTCCTACATCATTTTCGGAGAACAGCTCTCCTCTTTTGCAAGAGCATCATGTGGTGCAGTCAAGTCGCTTGAACCTTTGTATTGTTCCTGAGATCACTGCTATGACTGCCACACCACATCTTGTTGAGGTTTTTTCTCTTTCATGGGATTCTTCTTCAACACTGCCTAACCCTCCAACTCAATTCATCAAGACACCAGGTGCACTTGTTGAGGATTCTATAGAGGACATTCATCTCCTCTTTCATGACAATGTTAGCACACCTGTCACACCACCTACATTGGGGATTCCCTTTCAGGATCCTCATGTTTACTCCTTTGAACATCATCTCAGCCTTCTAGTAACACCTCATCTTTCGTGGTTACCTCTTCAGTGTCCACTAACTTTCACTCATCTATGTTGGAGTCACAGTGGTTTGTTCATTGATCCAGGGGTTCTTTTATTTCGGGGGGGTTTTGGTGTCTCATCCCTCTCTCATGGGAGGGCTGGCTATACTTATGGTTTTGAGAGAGTCTCTTGAGCCATTTCTTTTTCTACATTTTTTCTATCTCTTTTTGGAGTAGGGTTTTTTCCCATTGGGTTTTCTCTATTTCTCCATTTTACAAAGATTTAGTTGTGCTGGGTACCTCATCAGACCATGTTGCCGGGACCCATTTTTATGCTTTCAACACTGTAGTTTCCCTTGCTTTCTTCTTGTATTGTTTGTAGCTACATTGTTTCTCATCTTAAGGGGGAGTGTTAGAGTAAAGTATTAATTATATTAATTAACTTTACTCCCTTCTTAAGATGTCAACTCTTTTTCTTTAGTTGTTTATATTTAAACAAACATGCACTAGTTGATTTAAACTTATGCACTAGTTGTTTTAAATATAAACTTGCATGCATTAGTCTTGTAATTATTTAACTAATTATTACATGCACTCGGGTTTTCCTTTCAAAGCTTTCGATCTCCTTTATAAGGTTGATCCATTGTATATTTTATTCATTCATTATTTGAGGATATTTTCTTCTTCATATTTTTGAGTCAAACCCTTGCCCTCTTCTTGTCTCTACTTCCTTGTAACAGGTTTTTGTATGCAAGTGATCTTCAGGTTTTGTGGATTTGTATTCCTCAAATCCTACACTAGCTTTCATAAAAGAGGTCATGAGCTAGCGACTAAAACTTTAAACAACCAATGAGTTAGCGACCAAGAAAAAAAGTAAACTTCATTTAAAACTTAGACTTAGCCACTTTTCAAAAGACACGTGTTCAAGACATAAAGGTGGGAAGGATTTTAAAAACCAATAGACACAACCAAGACAAAAATTAAACCAAAACCAAGACTTAACACTGTAAATATTTAGATCAACACAGTAATAGGACTAGGGGTTTCCTTCTTGATTTTTAGTTTCTTCCCCTTTATTGATGAAGGTTCGGCAACATCTTCCTTAGCTTCATCAACATCAACAATTCCTAATTTTGCAGTTAATTCATTGATAATTTCTCCTATTTTCCTTATTTCCTTCAGTGTCAATATACCGATTCTTATTTTCTTCTTCACCTCTTTATAGGTGCAATACCGAGTTGCAGTTTTGTCCATAGGCTTCTCCAAAAGTCCTTTTATATATACAGTGCCTGCATCAATATTCATTTCATAACCCATTAGGGATAGCCACTTAGTTCTAGGCTCTACTACCCTTATTATACACACATCGATGTCCACTTCAAAACATAACTTATCCTTAAATTCTTCCACTAACTGTGGTGGAATCCTATATCTCTTATGCATCCTAGCTCGAAATTTATTGAAATAATCTTCCATAATAATATTAAAGTTGTCACTCATGCTTTGAATATAATCACTTATTTGATAAACTAATGGTTTATCAACACTCCATGTGACATCACCAATTGTTGGAAATGAATTCTGAAAGTAAAAGAATATACATACCAACAACTGACCAAACTTTAGAGGGTTTGTCTTTGCCTTCAAAATTGTGTTCATGTTGTCATCAAGTTGCTTCAATAAAATTTCACTCAAGTCAATCTTCCTGTCCTTCTTCACCATTTTGTAAGCAATGTACATAGCTCCATAGGGTACACTATCTACCCTGGATGATTGGAATATCCTATATGATGATATTCGATGCAAACTTTAGCTCAGGGTCTTCAATTGTAGATAGCTTCAAACCTCTTCCATCCCATTTATCCTTTGTCAGCTCACAGAGTTTGTTCTTGTCTATCTATTTGTAGGCTCTCGGTCTATCACCAACCAAAAATCTAGTAACAATGTGTAACACATCATTTGTTATCTTTAATGGCCCATCTATCCACATGACCCTGTCATGGACTCTGATTAACATAATTTTCCTCCACTCGTGCTTGAATACTGTTGATACATGTATTCCATGAGCCAAGCCCTTGGTCTTTAGGTGAATGTAACCATTCTTCAATTTATCATTAACACACAACTTCTAGTAAGATGCATCAATCTCTACTTGACAAATATCCTAAATTTTGCAATGACTCAAGGCACGGACGTCTTCAGTCAAAATGACTCTTGGCAAGATTAGGGATAGGGCTCCGGTTTTATCAATTTCTACAACAATGACAGGTGGAAGTTTGTACTTCAAATTGACTAGGTTAATCTTCTCAACTACTACTGGCTTTTGTATCTTGGGTTCCATTTGATTCTCTAAAATATTTCAATAGGTTCTAGGGCTCAAATGAAATAATAATAGAATCTCTTAATTCATCTCAGTGAATACTATAAATACCTCAAATGATCTTGAATGTGCTTGGAATGCTCGATTAAATGCTCAGAAATAGCTCTATGATTTCATATTTGTTACAACTCAAACATGCTCGCAAGAATATAAAGTAGAAATGAAGTGTCTTGCCCTCTATTTATATATTTTCCTATAGCTTAGGGCTTCCAACGACTATAAATGCATCTAATGCTTCCTTACCTAAATTTATGTGACCATTTAACCGAACTCTACTTTACTTCACCGTATGCAATAGAATAACTCAAATACTTTATCGATCAACAT
The DNA here is from genome assembly GCA_027943335.1 of Chamaecyparis obtusa. Classification (NCBI taxonomy): domain Eukaryota; kingdom Viridiplantae; phylum Streptophyta; class Pinopsida; order Cupressales; family Cupressaceae; genus Chamaecyparis; species Chamaecyparis obtusa. The sequence goes on from BSBK01004115.1 coordinate 544,710, forward strand.
ATGAAATCATGACTTCACAATACTTATCCAAATGCATCTTAATATGTTGATATGGATCTTTGTACTAGATCTAGGAACCTATTTAAGATAAAATTTAAATTATCAGCTCTTATTCATACTTGTACACCTGATCCAAAGGATGTCGTTCCATCACTAGTTCCCAATTTTGTTTCATCATCTTGTGACTTTCTTCTCCAAGTCTTATTCATTTATTTTCAGATTTCATCAACATTTAATGGAGTCTTTTCACCTGATTGCTCCTCGGTTGAATCCTTATTTTGATACTTGCAGTCCTTAGCTAGGTGACTAACTCTATGGAAATGGAAACAAGCCATTCCAGAGTTTCTCCATGATTTCCTATTATTCATTCCATGCATCCTAAATCAATTTGTAGCTATATGACCAAATCTTCCACATGTAGTACAAGCAATCCTTGTATTATAATTCCATGGTATAGTAGGGCCTTGTCAGTTGTTGTCAATATTTTGTTAGTTAGAGACCCATTTCTCATTTCTTCTTTGTGACCTACATTCCCCAAATTTGTGACCATATTTCTTGTAGATTTTATAGTAACCATCAAAACTTGGTTTCCTTGGAGTGTTCACAACTCTTGATCTACACTCAAATGCCTTATGTCCATACTTATTGCAATTATAGCAGTGACCTTTAAATTTAGGAGAATTTGGTGGATTACCTCTCTTTCTTCTACATATATTAGCTATATGTCATGGGTTTCCATAATGATAGCATGTAGGTTTCTTAGGCTTCAATGGGGTAGTAGCTTTGTCTTGATTGGTTGCTTGTTTGGAGGACTCACCATTCTCAGTAGTACTGTTTGTATTGAAATTGAGTCTAGAAGTGTCATTTGGTTGTCTTTGATTTCTCATTTGTTCATCTAGAATCTTCCATGCTTTGGGTGACCCCACAATAGTGGGTTACACTTTTTTAGACATGTTGATTTTTGCTAAAATAACACATTTTTAATAAAATATGATGATTTAAGCCTTGAGAGGTTCCATTTCAAGGAATCAATTACAAATGGTCAGCTCAAAGCTTCTTAGATTAAAAAAAAAACATTGATATAACATCTATATACTCCTCATTCCTACCTACAATGGAGTCTCCTTCGCACCTATTAAAATGCTGAAAAAAAATTACTTCGACTTTATCTTTTGGAAGATCAAATGAATCCATTTGACAAACCTATCTATGTAGTAAGGTAATACTAAGAATAATCTTTCCAATGATTATAATGTTAATATATATTAAGTTTATTATGACTTCGTATTTTTAGTTTTACTAAACATAGATATTTCATCATATGTCTACATCTATGTTTGACGTTTATGAAAAAATAGTAAATGAGAGAAAGAAAATCTAAAAAATATCTATGCCCTAGGTATTGAATTTCTCTTTCTATAAAAAAAAATGAAATTGGACAAATACATGACAAGTTATAAGCTATGTAGTCAAGGTATGTCAAAATTACAGTTTACTCAACTTCAAACATTAATAAAAAAAATGCAATAATCATGATAATATCGTCAAACCAATTGCATGCCCTGCATATGGATGTTACAAAACTAAATTTGAAAGAAGCACATTGATATCTAGAATGTGAGCAAGGCTATCTGTATCTGTTTTGAAAGGCTCAAATCAATCAAACATTAAGTTCTAATCTATCATGAAATCAATCCAAAACAAGAACATCTAAGCTAAGCCACCTCAGATTGAGCTAAAACAGATGCGCCCATGCACTGTTTGATTTGCTCATTTAAAAGAATGTGAGTATGCTCTCAAAGCACCTAGAGCATCTTCCTAATGCAGATTTGGAAGATTTAAACTTCATGAAAACCCCATAAATGGCACAATATTGGGTAGAACACCCAAAATTGCCCCTAAGGCTTCAAGAACTCAAGATTATGCAACTAATAATGATTAAGTAGATTTTTAAGCCCAAAATAGATGTGATATGATGTATGAACAAGAATCAAACTAAGTTAATCCATTAGTTCTATATTAAGATGAGCTAAAAATGCTTGAAAGGAAGCTAAATTAGAATTATTATACTAAATCTAGAGCTAAATTAGCATGATAACAATGCTTGAAATAAAAGGTGAAATGGGTATTTTTCTCTTAGAAATGAGTATTTATAAGCTTTTGGAAAGGTTTGGGTTAGGAGGATAGGTTAGAGTTTGGGGTAAGGTTAGAGTTTGAGTCAAGGGGATAAGGATGAAGACTTTCTAGAAGAGTCTAGGCTTTGGATGAGGATAAAGACTTTCTAGAAAAGTCTAGGCTTTCTAGGGATAAAAGAAATTTAGGAAATAAATAAAGTTTTATTTATTTCAAGGGTTTTAGGTTTGAGAAGATAGTTATTAAAAATAAATTTAATAAATATGAGGATTAATATTTAATCTTCATTAAATATCTTGAGTTGGGATTAGGGTTAGGAAATGATGGGATTAGCCTTTAATCAAAATTAAAGAAGGATTAGAAGATTCTAGAAGAGGTTAGTGGTCTTTAGGAATTTGGCAAGGTTTTCGGCAAAAAATAAATAAATAATTTATTTTGGGATTTTTGGGTCAATTTATTAATTAAATAATTAACAAATATTTTTGAGTTGGAATTAGGCTTAGGAAATGGTGGAATCACCCTTTAATTAAAATTAAAGTGAGATTAGAAATTTCTAGAAGAGGTTTAGGATCCTTAAGATATTTCCAAGATTTAGGATTAAAATAAATTTTTTATTTATTTTAAGGTTTTTTGGTCAATTTATTAATTAAATAATTAATAAATAGGGGAATCATGTTTAAATTTGATTTAAACATTTCTGGAAGGGATTTCTTAATTAAATATTTTTAATTAAGATAAAGGGATTTAATGACATAAAAATAAATAAATAAATTAATTAATTAATTAATGATAATGTCATCTAGGGTTTTTCAGAAAATAAAAATATTTTATTTTCTAAAAAAATTTTAGGTGTCTACATTTTGCCGCTCTTTGATGCGATGTCACAAGTGGCATGGCATCAAAGACAAGAAAATAAGATGCCCCAAGCTAGAATTTAGAGGAAAGAGGGATTGTGCCCCCTCGAGAAAAGAACGCAAGGAGTAAACGTTCTGGAATTTTCTCGAAAGGAAACAAAGAAGGAAGGACTGAGGAAGAAGGGGAGATAAATAACCAAACTGCCAAGAGCAAAGATGGGTGAATGCAAGATGAGATGGAATGCAAAATGCAGGATGCAGCTACATGAGAGATGCAAGATGCAAGATTAATCTATATGATGCAAGATGCAGGGGATGTTGGGAGTTCTAGGTGAAAATGTGGAGAGCATAACCTAGTTTAATATAGCAATGCTAGAGACCTGCCAAGGATACTAGGATCATGAGGCCTTGTCACTAGTGTTGCATAGGACTGATGCTAAAAAGACACATAGGGTTTCCCCAGCATCACACATGAAACCCAGAGGAGGCAAGGTGGAAACGATGCTGAAGAAACTACAAACACACAACTGACTCACAAGCAGAAGCAAAAGATCAAAAGACCTTGCCCCAGATTATCCTCATTCACTGCGCACCATGATAGAAAGGATCATGGCGACTTTGAGTAGAGAACAATGAGAAGCCGTAAAAGATTAACAAGATCCAAAGGACAAAATCCAAGATCAAAATGATAACTCCAAAAAGACATCCTTTGCCAAGGAGAGAGATTTGATGTGATGGATTGATTGACAAGGGGAAGATTGGTCTGAACGTGTGGAAGGATGCATCGAATGGACCTGGTGGGATTGGGGGAAGATTAGGTCTGACAGGAGGAAGGATACATGCTCAAGGACCCGCAGATTTATGAGAGAATGAGTGTTGGTTGTTCGCTGGCAAATGATGAAGTCCAAGAATAATCACTGTGGTCAAGAATAGTTGACAATTGAGGTTGTTGAAGTATAAGGCTGGGTAGGACAAAGAGTTCTGATCAAATGCAGCTACAAGACTGACAAGGACTACGTACAACAAAAAGGGACGACATGTACAACAGACAGGAAAAGATATAGACAACGGAGATGTACAGAAGCTCAGGATTGGGGATAGGAAGATCTCGCTATACAGGATATGGTACAAGATATGGTACAAAAATAGGGTGCAAGATATGTGCAGGTGGGATTGCAGATTTGCTTGAGGATTATAAAAAAAGAGGAATGCTGGGGGATGGTGGATGGGGATGGGGATGGTAGAAAAAGGACTGAGATGGTGGGATGGGGGGATGGGATTTTGATAGATAATGACTCGATCCACTATGTATGGTGCCTTTTTGCTTGGTTTTCACCAACATACTTGTCCAAGGCACTTGAATTGCCAAGTTTTCACCATTGGACGATTATTTTTCTTTTCTTTTTTGCTTTTTTTATTTTTTTGTATTTTTCTACTTTTTTCAATTTTTATGGATTTTCTGCATATGTAGGATTTGGTTCAGGCATAGAACCTCTTCAAATGTATGATGTTGATTGGATCATGCAAAGGCTCACCTTTTGGTGTAGATAGCTGATAAGCTCTGGAGCCAAAGCATGTTGTGACAACATAGGGGCCCAGCCAAGTAGGCCCAAACTTGCCTTTCTTTTCTCTATTTGCTTGGACTTTCTAATTTTCTTTGAGGACCATGTCACCAACCTAGAACTGTCTAGGATGGACCTTCTTGTTATAACTCCTTTTGAGTCAATTCTGGTATGCAACCAGGTGATCATATGCTTGCTATCTTTTTTCATCTAACAAGTCTAGCTGTGTGAGACGGGCCACATGATAGTCTTCATTAGTGGTGTAGTTCTTCATGGAGACTCGCAATGATGGGAGCTCAACTTCGATCGGCAGAATGGCTTCAACACCATATACAAGGGAATATGGGGTGGTGCCTATGGGAGTGTGATAAGAAGTGTGGTAGGCCCAAAGGGTGGGATTGATTTGGAGGTGCCAGTCATGACCAGAATCATTGACAACCTTCTTGAGGATTTTTAAAATAGTTTTGTTGGTTGCCTCAGCTTGGCCATTTCCTTGAGGGAAATATGGACTGGAGAAACGGTGATGGATGTGGAGTCTAGCACACAGATCATCCACATGTTGGTTTTCAAAAGGTGTGCCATGGTCTATGAAGATGGTAGATGGTATGCCAAAGTGGCAAATGATGTGGTAAAGGATGAACTTGGATATTTGTATGCCAATAGTTAGGGTGAGTGGAATCGCTTCAACCCATTTGGTGAAGTACTTTGTGGCAGTTATTATGTACTTGTGTCCATCCGAGGAGAGGGGAGTGATTAAGCCAATAAGGTCAAAGCCCCAACATGAAAACGGACAAGGTGGTGCAATGGGCTGCAAGTCTTGTGCTTGTGCATGAATCAGATTTGCATGATGTTGTCATGGTAAACATTTTCTGACAAACTCACAAGTATCATGTTCCATGCTTGGCCAATAATACCCAACTCAAAGCAACTGCTTAGCTAGAACCATGCCACTCGTGTGGGCACTGCAAATTCTAGCATGGACCTCTTGTAAAGCCAGGATGGCCTCGTTCGAATCTAAACACCTAGAAAGGATGTTGTGATATCCTCGATGATAAAGGGTGTTGGCTACAAGAGTGTAGTGGGAAGCTCTGCGAATAAGGTTTTGGCATTGGTTATTGGTGAGATGGGGAGATATGATACCATTTTGTAGATATGCATGGATGTCATGGTACCATGGGGACTGAGGACCAACCAAGACACACACCATTTCTACATCGGTGTTCTCATAAGTTGGCATGTGTAGCTGCTCAACTAGGAATTCATACTGTGATGTGTCATGTGGGATTTCTAACAAGGATCCAATAGTTGCCATTGTGTCTGATGCTTTGTTCTGAAGTCTTGGTATCTGTGTGAATTGTAGATTCAGAAAATGCTCTTTCAGTCTATCCACTAGTTCTTTGTAGGGTAGCAGCTTGTCATCCTTCGTCTGATATTCATCTAGGACTTGCTTGATAATCAACTGTGAATCTCCAAACACTTGTAGTTCTATGATATTCCACTGAATGGCTGTTTTGGGACCTGAGATGAGTGCCTCATATTCTGCAATGTTATTGGTACATGAAAATCCCAACTTGAATGACTTTGGGATGTAGTCACCTTGAGGTGTGACAAATAGGATTCCTACCCCTGATCCATGTAATGTGTAGGAGCCATCAAAGTATAGCTTCCAAATGGGTTGTTCTTCAATCATACATAAGTGTTCATCAAGGAATTCCATAATTAGTGGATAAGCATCCACCAATGGTGCCTCTGCTAGCTGATCGGCAATGACTTGCCCTTTGATTTCTTTCCGATCTATGTACTGGATGTCAAACTCACTGAGTAACATGACCCATTTTTCCATATGGCCTGTGAGAGTTGTCCTTGATAGTAGATATTTGAGGGGGTCCACTTTTGAAATGAGCTTGATTGTGTGACTGAGCATGTAGTGTCTAAGCTTTTGAGTGGCAAAGACCACTGCGAGGCATGCTTTCTCCATGGGTGAATAATTCAACTCATAGCCAACTAGAGTTTGGTTGATATAGTAGATGGCCCTTTCTTTATTGTCATCATCATGTTGTGCTAAGAGTGCCCCCAGTGTTGTAGTGGTCGTCAAGATGTAAAGTATGAGAGAGCATCTTGGAACTGGTGGTACTAGGATTGGAGAGTTGGCTAGATATTCTTTGAGCTTATCAAAGCTTTTCTAACATATGGGATCCCATTTGAAGCTTGTGTCTTTGCATAAGAGATGCGTGAAAGGTCGGCACTTGTCTGCTAGTTGAGAAATGAACCGACACACTGATTGAAGCTTTCCTTGTAGACTTCTGAGCTATCTGAGCATTCTTGGTGGAGGCATTTATGTTATTGCTTTGACCTTCTTGGGGTCAATCTCTATGCCTCATCGTGAAACTATAAAGCCTAGGAGCTTTCCAGATGTAACACCAAAGACACATTTCTTTGGATTGAGCTTTAACCCATAGTGATGCAGGTGATCAAACACACTCTCAAGAATGTCAAGGTGTTCATGGCATGTCTTTGATTTTGCAAGAATATCATCCACATAGTATTCTAGAATCTTGTGGATCATGTCATGGAACATTGTTGTCATCGCTCTCTGATATGTGGCTCTTGCATTCTTTAGACCAAATGGCATCATGTTATAGCAAAAAGTACCCCATGGAGTGGTGAATGTTGTTTTGTGTTGGTCTTCTTCTGCTATATGAATCTGATTGTATCTAGAGAAGCCATCCATTAGTGACAACATTTCATGGCCCACTGTAAGATCTACAATCATGTCTATGTTAGGTAGCAGGAAATCATCTTTAGGACATGCCTTGTTTAGGTCCCTAAAATCTCTACAAATTCAAATGTCATCGGAAGGCTTTGTGATAGGTACCATGTTGGAGATCCAATCTGAGTAATCTATAGCTCTGATAATCTTTGCATCCAGGAGCTTTTCTAGTTTTGATTTTACCAATAGAGCTATTGGTAAAAGTAGGTGATTTTAACAAGTTTAGGATCAAGTCCAGGCATGTGTGCGTATGACCATGCAAAGTTCCTAGTAGCTTCTTGAAGTAGTGCAATGAAAGCCAGTTCTTCACCATCTGTTAAAGATGCTGCAATGTAGGTGATTCTAGGACACTCCTCTGTACCCAAGTTAATTGGCTTTGTTTCCTCTATGATTATTGGTGACTGCTCAGGTCTGTAATCTTGGATGGGAGGAAGAGGCAAGTCTTCATCTTCTAGCACTTGAATTGCCAAGTTTTCACTAGAAGATACGCTCTTTATTTTTATTGTTTTGGAATCAAAATGTGCCCCAGAAGGGTTTTCACATAAAGATTCATGTTTTACTCTTTCTATTCCTCTTTTGTAGCTAAAGCTTGCCTTCCCCCCAAAATATCCTTCTAGGTCAAGCTTATAAATGTGAGTTGACTCTGAATTTTGATCTATTGCCTAGCCTGATGCCCCCATGAATTCTAGGAGTGCTTCTATGCTTTGGAACTCATCGATGTGTGTGACGCTTGGTTGGTCCCAGTCTATGAGTTCAGGGTGGGTGAGGGGAAGTTCTATGAGATTGATGGCGAGTTGTTGGAGGATAGAAGTCTCCAGGAGGGTGTCATCATCAAAGATATCATCATAGGATCTGATTTCTTTCTCTTCAGGGATGTCTTCAATCTCTACAAGGTCATCCTGGCTATTCAAGAGGGGAACACTAGTCATGTTGGTGCCCCCAGTTGTGGTATTGGGCTCTTGTATATGCAAGCAAGGGGTATTAAAGCCAAGACCCTGATGCTCAGGATTCTTTGATGCTGTGATGGGATATTGGCTGCCGCCTTCTTGTGGTCCTAGACCATCACCTTGATAGTTCCATTGTTCAGTGGTATACTTATGTTGTTTCGGATATTTATCTTTGAAATAGCCAAGAAGTGTAGTGTCAGGTGGTGGGGGATCTTTGTACAACCACCTATTGATGTCAAGATCCATCTCTTGACTATTTATGTTGCCATGGGATTCAAAAGTCATAGATCTGATTCTCTTGATTTCATGAAGCTCTTCAACAGGCTTGCTTTGGTGACTCAGGCACCCTTGGGTATGTGGATCATGAGGGAGGGCCCCTATGGAAAATGCATCATGTAGGTTGTATTCACCATAGCCCTGGTTATTGATCTTGATGGAAGAGAGGGTGGAGGCGAGGATAGTCTTTGGATCGCAATGGGATTGGGACGAGCTAGCAACAGAAGTGCCAATGTCGGTTCTAGGACAATGAGTGGAATGAGGGAATGATGCTTCCATCGCATGGCAGTATGCGAAGGGTTGGGGGTCAGCATGGATGGTAACCTCAGTGCCTTGATGCACTGATGGTAAGTAGATGGTATAGCCTTGATGGAATGAATCCATGGTCGGCCTAAGAGGATATTGAATGGTAGGTCAAGATCAACAACATGGAAAATAGTATCCTGTGTTGCTGGGCCCAACTGAATGGGCAAAGTAATAGTACCTTCAGAGGTATGCTTCAAGTTGTCATAGGATTTGATAGTGATTACTTCATGTGATATATTAGCCTTCGTGAACCCAATCTGCTGAATGAATTTGAGAGTACACAGGTTTAGGGCCAAGCCATTATCTACTAAAACCTGTTTGATGGCAAAGTCTCTGACCATAACGGTGATGTAGAGAGGGAGAGTGTGGTCAGGTGCAACGTCTGGTATGTCAGATGGTTTAAAGGATAAAGCACATGATGTGGATAGATGTCCCACAAGGGTCTTGAACTAGGTGGTGTTAATTTCTGTGGGGACATGTCCTTCTTTGAGAGCTCGGTCAAGGATCTCCTGATAGAGGGGTGAAGTGCAGAGAAGGTCCAAGATTGAGATTTGGGCTGGTGTGTTCCCAAGATGTTCTATGAGGTTGTACTATGCATTGTGTGCATTATGTGTTTGCCTTGGTCAGGCACTAGTGACAATTATCTGACCTCTGCGGGTGGTAACAACACATTGACTATCTACTCCTCTGACATGGATGGCATTGACTATGGGCTCAACTTGGGTTATACATCCAACAATATTATCATAATTGATATAGGCAGTAGTGTGATCTTCTTGTTTGCCTTTGCCATGGTTATGGGGATGATTGGTTTTAGTTTGGTTGTTCCCAGCATTGTGTTGTGGGAACACATTCTGATAAATTTGCAAATTGGCATTTGGTGAGGCTTGAGTAGGTGTGTCTACCTGGATCTCCTTTTGGTCAATGAGATCTTGGATATAGTTTTTGAGTCTCATACACTTCAGGGTAGTGTGTCCTTTGACACGATGATAATCACAGTACTCGTGCTCTTTGTACCAATCGGGCTTGGGAGAGTTATCATCAACTGGCTGGATTGGTGGATATGTAATCAAGTTGGCCTTGGCCATTCAATGAAAGATAACATCCAAAGGTTCACCCAGCAGTGTGAAGGTCTTCTTTGGATATTTTTGAGCTCTGGGTTTGTTTTGATTGGGAGCAGTGTTAACGGTATTGACTTGATTGTTTGGATTACCTTGATAAGCTTGATGAGATTGCTGCTGATAATTCTACTGATTATTCTAAGAATGATATTGTTGCATGGGTTGTTGATGGACCTAAGGAGATTGCTAATAGATAGGTGCTTGTTGTTGTTGGTATGCAGGAGTTGGTGTAGGACTAGCTACGATGAATTGGACATGTTTGGTATCAGTGGCTCCATCGGTAACAATGTTTTTGTTATGATTCCAATAACGGGATTTATCATTGCTGGGTTTATTTTGGGAATCATTTTTTAAGTGTCAGATTGTGCCTTCATCTAGGAGGGCCTTTTCAATACCTATCCCCTTGCTCTTGATATCCTGATAGGTTTGGAGACAATTCATCCTCATAAAATGGGATAGTTTAGGATGAAGATTATCAATAAAGATTTTGGTCAAATGTTTCTTAGGTGGTTGGTATGACAACCTAGTGGTAAGATTTTGTCATCGTTGCAAGTATTCTGCTAGGATTTCTCCTTCTTTCTATTTTGAGTTGCAGAGATCTAATAAGGTCAACTCATTCTCAACATTGTGGGCATAATGGGCAATGAACTTCTCAAAGAGTTCAACAAAAGTTGTGATAGTCCCACATGGTATTTTGTAAAACCACTCAACAGCAGTTCCTCCCAAGCTTTTGGGGAATAGGTGTAAAAGGTAATTATCACTGTAAGCCACTTCTTGGCACGCCATATAGAATTCTTTAATATGATTTACTAGATCTCCTTTCCCTCGATATTTATCAAATTTAGGCGTCTCAAAGTGCTTGGGGAAAGGAATAGCGACAATGGATCGGTCAAACGGGTAAGGACACACCTCTTCAAACTTGTAGGTTTTGTTCTTGGTAGCAGTTTGAAGCTCCTTGAGAGCATTCTTCATGGCTTCCCACTCAACATTGATCGGTGTTGGAATGAGTGCTTCCATTTGAAGTGGGTATTGTGGAGTGGGATATGGAGATTGCCCAATGGGATAGGTAGATTGGAGTGGATTTTGAAGCGATGTTTGCTGGGGAGGATATTGTTGATATGGTGTGGGGGTATATTGAGGTGGAGGATATGGGACTGCTTGCTGGTGTTGTGGGATGACGGGGACTTGCTGCTATGACTGATAGGAGGAAGCTTGTTGCTGCTAGGGAATGATGGAGGTTTGTTGTTGTGATTGGAAGTATGGTTGCTATGGGGGAGGTTGGTGGAATGATGCAGCTTGCTGATAGGATGGCCTTTGCTGAACTTGGCTTTGCGGTTGGCTGATATAGGTTGGGTGCATTCCTGCATTGCTTAAGGGTGGAACTGATGTAGGGAAGCTAGAAGTGAAGGGTGGCTGGGCAAGATAACTTGCAAAATGAGAGGAACTTGGCTGCTGAGGTGGAGGAACTTGCTGAAAAGCACTCAGTGTGGTGAATGGATAGCTTGCAAAGGATGAAGTTGGCTAAGGCTGTGATGGTTGTTGCTATGCTGCTTGTGAGAAGGTGGCTTGTTGGTTTGCAAACATGGATGTAGGAGAGTGGGTTGGTATGCCAAAGGCTTTCATGTCTTCTTGAGTGAAGCCCCAATCAGAACCAGTATGCAGTGGGAATTGTGTTGTAGTGGATGTAGGGAAGGTAGATGTGATGGGAGTTTGGGACATGAATGGTGGATTGGAAAAACCCATGGAAGGCATTCCTGTGGTGAAGGCATTTTGCTGGGCTTGTGCCTAGGTAGATGCTTACTAGGGGGAGGATGAAGAGGATGCTTGTGTTCCCCATGAAAAAGGTGATGCTGATGTGGAATTTTGCTAAGTATGAAGGGGGAACGATTGTGCTGCCCCCAGAGTAGATGATGCAGAGGTTTTTTGGGTGAAAGAGGGAAACGATTGCGTTGACCCTAGAAATGATGGTGTGGATGCTGAAGCTTGTGGAGTCAAAGGAAAAGATGATTGCGTCCCTCCTGGCATAAAAGGTGTGGACGTGGAAGCTTGTGAAGTGAAGGGGAAGGATGATTGCATCCCTCCCGGAGTGAAAGGTGTTGTTTGGCCCATGGAAGGTGGTGGAACTGCTTGCGTAAAGGTTTGTGTAAGAGGTGGGAGTTGATTTTGTGACAAGCATTGGATTTGAGCAAGAGCTTGAGCGGCCATGGTAGATGATGAAGTACCTGTGATAGGGAATGGAGCAGATGGTGTTACAGCTTGTGTTACAGGACTTGCGAAGCTTCCTTGCAAAAGAAGGGGAATGGTGGAGGTTTCTTGAGATTTTTGCACGGTCGGATCAGGGAATGGTTGGATGAACAAAGAGTATACTTGTGCTGGGATTTGGATAGTACTTATGGGAATACGAGGATGGAGATATGGCAGAATGGGAGTATGCACTTGTGAAAAGTTAGTGAACATGCTTTGCTGGTTTTGGGCCATGAGTGCATTGACTACTGGTGGATTCTCTGGATGATTCACAAATGTTTCTATTGCCAGAGGAGCTAAAGGGATATTGGGATCATCCCATGCATTTCTAGTTTGTACTTGGGGATCATAGGCTACCATCACACTGGCAAAAATATTGGGATCAGATGAACTGGTGATTGGATAAGGATTCATGTTCCTTCATTTTCTAGATCCAGATCTTGTCTCGACAGGCATGGAGATGTAGATGCTACATGGTTGCAAGATGTTTCCTAAAGATTCTAAAGAATGATGGATGCAAGCTTAATGAACTTCTAAGGATGATGAACTTCTATAATGTAATGCAAGGATTGGTGAGATGCTTGGATTTGGATTAGGGATGGCGGAAGATTGATGGAAGATGGTGACAAATTGGTGAAACGCTTGGTGATGATGGAGGCTTGGTGAGATGCTCTGATTTGGGTCAAGATTGGGTGGAAGATTACCAAGTGTCAACAATGAGCTGTTGTTTGTCCCGATGGAGGATCAGTGATAGGATTTGGCCAACCTAGGATAGACTAATGATCTTCGGTCAACTGGATTCTTATCAATGTAAGCCAATCTCTTGCTCAAGATGATGAGGCTGTGCAAGGACAAGTTGGATTTCTTTTAGACAATGCTCTGTCAAAAAGGGGATGATTTTTTATTTTAGACAGGGAATGGAAACAACTCAAAGGCTTTGAACACTAAGTGCTTGTGGATTTGGATCTTTGGATTTGATGTAAAAAGATGGTGGGTTTTGATTTGGATGATGGATGCCAAATTTGGATCAAGGATTTGGGATTCTGATTGTGGATTGCTGATGAAAAGATGGTGAAGGATGATGGGATGATGCTATTTCTAAAAGGATGATGCAGATGCAACTGGAATGGATGACCTATGATGCTAGTAGGAAGATGATGATGAATGCAACTAAGAAGGACTCTAGAGTGCAACTAAGGTTTTGATGATGATGCAAGGATGAAACTAGGATGAAACTAGGATGAAGGACTATCGAGATAGAATTTGAGATCTGAAGGTAGGATGGGACATGTGATGGATCCAGCTAATCTTCTCTTTCAAGATGGACATAGCGATGGTTTACTCGAAATCGATAGGCAAACTATTTGACTCTTGCGTTATAGTCAATATTATCAAGTTTTTCTTGATATTTTTCTTCTGCTTGGGTTGCTTGGATAGAGGATTGATGGCTCTTAAGGTTTCTCTCTGCAACTTTCTTCTCTTGATAGTCTTTGGATTTGGGCAATTTAGCTTTCAGATGTTTGATCAAATTGGGCATATCTCAGGGAAATTCTGATAAAAAAAGTTTTGGGTATCTGATTCTAAGGGTTTCTCTTCAATTTGTTCTGAGTATCTTGAACCAGGTTTGTTGATTAGTTTGATGTTTTCCAATGGCAAAGGATAGATTTCAAAAAAAGATTTTCAGAAAAGCAATCTCCACAAGGGACAAAGCAACCTTGCGGGATACAAACAGGATAAGTGACTCTGATAAAGCTTTGAAAAGTGTATGTTCCAACAATGTTTTCATGAAGTATTTGACTGTCAAGCACTTCAAGCAGATCTACCTAAGGAAAGTGAGTATCAAAATCGCTTGCCCACAACTTGGTACCCCCTAGAAGGGAATACAAATGGTGAGTAATCTTGAGGGGACCCGGTAAACCCCTTGGAATCGGTCCTTGCACAAGGATTTTGATACTTTCAGATGTAGATAGGGTAGCCTCTATTTTATCAAATTTTTAATAGTTCCATGGAGTCTCCATACCCGATTATGCTGACCACCCGTGACTCACTTAAGAGCCTAGCCAACAATGCTGGGGGAGGAATATTTACCATCCCCAGTCACTGTATTTGGCACGAATGCCCGTGGATTAGGAGATATAAGTGAGTACTTTTTTCCTTCACTTTATTTATATACCGGCCGGGGGGGATACTGGTTTGAGGTCATTCTCCAGAGAGGAAGTGCTTTTCTCCCTGGATAGGCCTCGCTAAAAGTAAAACAAGTGAACTTGTCCAAGTTCAAATGTTCTATGTTGCTTACTTTAACAAGGATTTACAGAAAAAGTAAAGCTCCTAGATGCACATCAAGCAAGTTGTTCTTTTTCCCAAATTGATTAAGTGATGTTTGAATTTGAACAATTGAAGACACAAATGTTTAGGCTTTGATTTTTTCTTTTTCCAAAAGACTTTCAAGCATTTGCAGTTGCTTTGACTTGGGCATTCAAGATTGAATTATCATGTTGATTTAAAACTTTGAGGTGCTTTGTTTTGTCCTTAAGGCATTCAAGATTGAATTTGTGCTTTGCTTGTATTGAAAAGGATGGAATAGAGATGTTTGTTCTTCTAATGCATTCAAGATTGGGTTTGATTTTCAAATGGACAATGATGCTTTAGGACTTTAAGTTCTTTCCCTTAGTTTCATTCAAGATTTGTTGGCTCCATTTTAGACTTCAAAACAAAGTTTCCTAGATTTAGTTTGATGCGTGAAATTTGAGAAAGAAGGCATTCAAGATTTTTGCAAAATGAAGTTAGTTTTCAATAAAAACAAAGTTTTTAAGATTGATTTTAGGAACTTTTGCATGCACTTTTAGGATTGATTTTGAATGTTTTTAGAAATGAGATGCAAATTTGAGGTTCTCTTTTTTTTCTTTTTTTTTTTAAGTACCCAAAACTTGAAATATTCCTAATTTTTGCATGAATGCATCTAAAACCTTGATGTTGCAAGGATGCAAATGTTTTGATTGATTTTTCTTGTTTGTTAGAACAAATTTTGCAAATTTTAGTCCTTAACGCATTCAAGAATGATTTGGGGGTTCATTTTAAGCACTAAAACAAGGTGTGTATGATTTTGCTTCCTTATGGATTTTTTTGAGAAAAAAAATGGCCAAGATCCCGCAAGAAGAAGAAGAAGAAGAAGAAGTAGACGGAATAGAAGAAGAATAAAGACAAAAAGAGGAAGAAGAATTTGAAGTGCTCCGTCCACCTATAAGCTTGAAAAATTTGAAAACACTCCAAAATCCATTAGAATGTTTGCAAAGAACCCGTGAAGTGGGTCCCACCGGGCATGCTAGAATGTGAGCAAGGCTATTTGTATCTATTTTGAAAGGTTCAAATCAATCAAACATTAAGTTCTAATCTAACATGAAATCAATCCAAAACAAGAACATCTAAGTTAAGCCACCTCAGATTGAGCTAAAACAGATGCGCCCATGCACTGTTTGATTTGCTCATTTAAAAGAATGTGAGTATGCTCTCAAAGCACCTGGAGCATCTTCCTAATGCAGATTTGGAGGATTTAAGCTTCATGAAAACTCCATAAATGGCACAATATTGGGTAGAACTCCCAAAATTGCCCCTAAGGCTTCAAGAACTCAAGATTATGCAACTAATAATGATTAAGTAGATTTTTAAGCCCAAAATAGATGTGATATGATGTATGAACAAGAATCAAACTAAGTTAATACATTAGTTATATATTAAGATGAGCTAAAAATGCTTGAAAGTAAGCTAAATTAGAATGATTATACTAAATCTAGAGCTAAATTAGCATGATAACAATGCTTGAAATAAAAGGTGAAATGGGTATTTTGCTCTTAGAAATGAGGAGTATTTATAGGCTTTTGGAAAGGTTTGGGTTAGGAGGATAGATTAGAGTTTGGGGTAAGGTTAGAGTTTGAGTCAAGGGGATAAGGATGAAGACTTTCTAGAAGAGTCTAGGCTTTGGATGAGGATAAAGACTTTCTAGAAAAGTCTAGGCTTTCTAGGGATAAAAGAAATTTAGGAAATAAATAAAGTTTTATTTATTTCAAGGGTTTTAGGTTTGAGAAGATATTTATTAAAAATAAATTTAATAAATATGAGGATTAATATTTAATCTTGATTAAATATCTTGAGTTGGGATTAGGGTTAGGAAATGATGGGATTAGCCTTTAATCAAAATTAAAGAAGGATTAGAAGATTCTAGAAGAGATTAGTGGTCTTTAGGAATTTGGCAAGGTTTTGGACAATAAATAAATAAATAATTTATTTTGGGATTTTTGGGTCAATTTATTAATTAAATAATTAATAAATGTTTTTGAGTTGGGATTAGGCTTAGGACATGGTGGAATCACCCTTTAATTAAAATTAAAGTGAGATTAGAAATTTCTAGAAGAGATTTAGGATCTCTAAGATATTTCCAAGGTTTAGGATTAAAATAAAATTTTTATTTATTTTAAAGTTTTTTGGTCAATTTATTAATTAAATAATTAATAAATAGGGGAATGGTGTTTAAATTTGATTTAAACATTTCTAGAAGGGATTTCTTAATTAAATATTTTTAATTAAGATAAAGGGATTTAATGACATAAAAATTAATTAATTAATTAATTAATGATGATGTCATCAGGGGTTTTTCAAAAAATAAAAATATTTTATTTTCTAAAGGATTTTTAGGTGTCTACAATATCTATTTTATAAAAAAAGTTATGCTCTATGAAAATAATGTAACTCTTTGAAAATGGCATTTTCAACAACATACCAATTTTCATGGGAGAAAGAAAAAACTATTCAAATCAATTCAAAAATTTAATATATATATATATATATATTTAGAATCTAGACAAAAAATACTAAAAGACTCTAATTTACTTCATCTTCTGATTTCAAACGGTTTAACAACAATATGCATCTGAATCTGAAAGTTTTCTTCAAAATGTAGAGTTGAGTCTTCGTTCAGGCAAAAAAGTGTAACCCACTGTTGCAGGTTCACCATTCATTTATTTTCATGATTTCATTGGAATCTATCTCATCTTTCAGATCATTTTTCAAATTTTCATTCTCATATCTCAATTCTGCAATCTCACCGACTTTCCTAGCAACATCTTGATTTTCCATAACAAGTTGATCTGTCAAGTTATAGTGAGTTTGTGTCAACCTCATGATTTCACTATCTGTCTCATCAAGTCTAGTATTCATTTTTTTTCTTTCTTCTTCTACAATTCTTTTGTCATCCTCATCTTTTCCCTTTTGTTCCATGATCTCACACATCCTTACCGATTGTGCTTCTTGTTCTCTTTTTAGTGTTTTGACTTGATCAGCTAGATTCTTATTCTTTTCAGATAGTTCTGATATGAGTGCATAAGACTCATTAGACATGCTTCCCTGATATTGTTCTTCAAGTTCGTCAACATGATCATGATTATCTTTCAACTGTAGTTCAAGATCTTTCCTTTTGTTGATTGAGTTTTTTAGTTTCCTACTCAGTTATTCAATTTTCTCATTAGCCATATTTAGTTCTGATTCCATACTATTAATTATTCTTTTGTACTTGTAGCTTTCCATCCTTCTAGATCTTTCCTCTTAAGTGACTAAACTCCTTAATTTAAGAGACTGGTCTCTGAAACCAATTGTTGGATTCAGGTGTGGAAAGATAAGTACTAAGAGGGGAGGGTGAATCACTACTTCAAATCACTTTTAACCATTTATGATCTTCTTTTATATTCATTTATTGATTATTTATCATTTGCATGCATCACATGGAAATAAATAAAATATATAATCATCACACATAACACAATGCTTTTGGTATCGTGGAAATCCTTATTAGAGGATAAAAATTGTGATGGGGATGACACCCACAACACTTTACTACTACAGGAATAAAGTTGCTCGGTTAGAGCTACAATGCTTAGCTATTTCTAATAGCTTACCTTTTTAAAGATATTAACCTGGTTAAGAGTTCTAAGATTGCTAAGTCTACTCTTTTAAGAGATTTTACAACTCTAATATAAGAATTATACCTGGTTAAAGGATTTACAATTAAGATCTGCTAATATCTACTCATTAAGAGACTTATACAATTCTGATTAACTTTTAATCCATAATACAAAAATGTTTGTCAAATGTGCATCAACAAATTCTTATCAGACTCTATGTGCTCAATATCTCATTACCTCATACTGTGTAACCTTCACACAAACAATTCACTACTTGGTACATTTGTTCTACAATACTCTGATACTCGGTGGATTTCTCTACTTATTCACCGTCTACTTTGTTCTTCTTTATACATCCAATCTTCTCATGTATTTATATCACCATAGCCACATTCTCCATCAGTCTGATCTTTACTATTGGGTACACTTCCAATGCATATTTCATCCATTTTTCCCATTGGCTAAACTTACCTTGTAATCATGTGTAATCATTAGATTTCAATCTCCAATGTTTTGTTATTCGATCTCCTCAAGATTTGTAAATAATTGGTGTCCAGGTTCAATGTACATAGAATTCATCTGGTGTTGACCTGCTCTGCTCGGTAACACATTTTCTTTAACTCGGTAACTAAGTTCTCTTCTCAGTTATGTGCTCGGTAGAACATATTTCTCGATGCTCAGTTCTACCTTGCTCGGTGTCTATACTTGCTTTCTCTTTACCAAAATTCCTTGTTAGCTTATTCATTTTACCAACTACTTTCTCTTCCTTACCGAATGACTTTGACAAACATAATGACTTCCTTATAACTAATGACAACAAAATTAATTCTGAGTATCAAATGTAAGAGATTTTCTTATGTAAGAGATTTTCTTATGTAGGAGGACACTTCAATTTATTTTGAATGATATGCAAGTGAATAAAATTTCATATTAAAAGCATCATGTAATTGTTCCATTAATGTACGAACAATCTTGTTTATGCTTTAAAAAAAAAAAAATCCAAAAACAGATCTAAACAATTCAGCTTTGTAAATTTGAACAATGACAAATTTGAACACTTTAAACTATGAACACCTTTCTAAGAAAACTAAAAGTATTAGAGTATTCACATAAAGACAAAATTAATATGTAACAAAATGTTAGACAAAAGACATCACATAACACATATATTTCCTGAGTGGAAAAACCCTTATGGGATATAAAAAACCACTTGAAACCTATCTCTTTATTCCATCCAAAACATCAACTCTTTACAATGGTGGAGTATCAACTCTACACCTCAAACTAATCCTCAGAAATCAAAGTAGACTACCAAGTCCTTATGAGTGCAATCAAATTTGCAGTCACAAACCATTGATAGTATACAAGGAAATATATGCATTGAATCCCATTATCATATATATGTAAACATTCTCTGTATGTAAATCAAAGAAGTGATAGATTCTCAACCCCTTCACAGTATGATTTTCAATGTTACCAATCATAATACACACTATATTAAAATAAAATCCTAGGTCAAGAAAGAGGACTAGATCTAGCACCAAGAAAAAAGAGTCAAGAACAACAAAGATCTTGAGTAGTTGAAGTTGACTGCTATAAACATGGACCTTATGATGATTGAAGCTGATGAGATTCTCAAAAATTTCCAGTGCTCTTTTGTTTTTGTATGGATTTGTCTATCTGCTATCGGGTTTCTAGAGTTAAGTCAGCTTGCTTTTTGTTAAGGCTACTAGCTTTTCTATCTTCTGTTGGGTTTCTGGTGTTTGGTCAGCTAACTTTTTGTTAAGGGTGCCACCTTGTCTATTTAAGCTCTTCTTCTTTATCTTTCCTGATGTTTCTTTGTGGGTTGTTTAGATGTTCTATTATTCTATGTTGTAAAAGTTTTAGGTCCTTTAAAACCTGATTTTCTCTTAATCAAAAGAGTGTCACAAGAACTTTCTCCAACTGAAAATAGAATTCTCTGCTATAAAACCCAAAAACAACAGGTTCTTTTCAACCTTTTACAAATTTTTAGATGTAACAATAAAATCTTCAATACTAGTATATTCTCATTTTTTCATGCCATCTTAAACAATGGCTTAAAGCCATGAATTTATAGAGCCAATACAAATGAAAACCTTGAACCAAGTTGTAAAACCTGAGTTTGATACAACACTCGAGTTAGGGTTTCCACACATAGATACCAAAATCTAGTTACAAAAATAAAAATGCATTTCTTTTCCTACTGTAATTTCTATCTCTCTCTTTTACTTTTTACACTGTAACTTCATTCTCTTTCAATACAAAGCAAGGTAAAAGAAATCTGTTCAAAATTAAATCAAAATAATCTTTTCCAATTTACTTTTCCAAGGTTTACTTTTGAAAGACCAAGACAATGTAAACATAATTACTCTGTGAGCAGGATGGCTTACTGTATGCACATGGAGCCAACACGATTAGTACTACAACAATATAGATCTGAAAGGAAACCAATATCATAATGTTGTTCATTAACAAAATACTGAAGACCAAAACCAAGTATGTCAAATCTTCATAAGAACAAGAGTGTGAATGTCATGTGTCAATCACCAAGATGCAAAATCAATACCAAACCCACAGTTTTGACATAAGGACAAATAACAAAAGAGAAGTCAATATTAATCATGCTTATATTTTTATTGCTAACCTTGTTGATGTTTTCAATGGACAAATCTCTATATATTTTGGTGGAAAGGAATGAAATGAGTAGAGTGAATGTGAGGTTGTTGTGAAGAGTGTATGATTCAAATGTGAAGGTGATTTTATGTGAACTAAGTAGAACTGAGGTGCATATTCTTGACTCGAACATGAATGTCACTACAACACATCAAGAGGTTAAGTTTTTTATCAATGTTGACTCAGACATGAATGTCACTACAACACCAGAATCTATATTGTTTGTATTTTGTGGATTAGTGTAATTTTTGACAGTGTGCCTAAATTGGTAGGGACAATGACTTCCTTAGTTTTTAACCTAAAAATATTGTAATTAGATATCTAGA
Source organism: Chamaecyparis obtusa (assembly GCA_027943335.1). Lineage (NCBI taxonomy): Eukaryota > Viridiplantae > Streptophyta > Pinopsida > Cupressales > Cupressaceae > Chamaecyparis > Chamaecyparis obtusa. Next base: position 565,894 of record BSBK01004115.1, read on the forward strand.
TATAGTGAGTACATTTCTCAGTGTGGTTTTTCCCATCTTGAATTTTTCACGTAAATATGTTGTTCACATATGTTTTGGAATCATTACTTTTATCTTTTACTATTTTTTTATTGAGTTAATTCAAATCTAAGATAGAATTGTCAAATTTATTACTAATACTAATTCATCCCCTCTTCCCAACACCTATTCAACATTCTTTTCAAAGATTTTTTCAAATATAAATATGCTACATTAATTTCATTCAATTACTACTATAGAGTAGATAACAAATTCCTACCACTATTCAATCAATTTTCCCAAATGCTCTTTTCTCTATCTTGGTTTTTCCATGTATCTACTAAAAAGAATCTTTTATCTATCTTGATTTTTCTTGTTTGCAACATTTGCGAATGGGAAAATACAAGGCCGAGCTCTAGAGAAACTTTTACAGATGGAATACATTGAATCTGACCACAAAAGGAAACCATCCCCATTTCTAATTGACATTGAAGTTGAAATTGATTTAGTTAAAAAAGAAGCTGAAGATTTAGAGGCCAAAATTCCATCTCCTTTAAATGTTCTAGACTCTGAGAATACGGTAGCCCAAAGAATGAGAGACTTAGGCATGGAAAGGTGAGTTAAATCTCTGTTCCAGAGGTAAAGGTGTCATTTTTATCACAGATTACTCTTCATCGTGTTGTTTGGCTAGCATAAATATTTGTTTTGGAGGTAAAGGTGTCATTTTTACTACAAATGACTCTTTGTTATGTTTTTTTGGTTAGCACAAATCTCTATTCTGGAGGTAAAGGTGTCATTTTTACTACAGATGACTCTTCATTGTGTTTTTTTGGTTGGCATTCACGCTAATCTCCCTGCTAGAGTTTCCTTCACACTTATAGCATATGAAAATTTTGTATCTTCAGGGCAAGAGAAAGTGGATGGCAAGATACATATAGTTTCACCAAAGCCATGGGAGAAGTGTTGCTAGCCAATGGCAGGGGAGATTTACCAGTTGTCATCCTTCGTCCCAGTATTATAGAGAGCACATATAGTAGCCATTTTCCTGAATGGATAGAAGGCCATAGGTATACAATATATCATTTTCTATTCTCAATATACCTGGACATAAATTGAAATCAATTATAATTATTCATACAACTAATGATGTGTACGTAGGATGTTGGATCCTATTATTTCTTACTATGCAAAAGGTCAACTGGGTAGCTTGTGGGGTGATCCAAATACCATTATTGATCTGGTGAGTAACTACTGTATGATGTTTAATGTAAGTCCAAACCCATTCATTAAATTCTATTTGGTTGGTAAGCAAAAACATTCCATTCATTCAACTGTATTTGGTGGGTAATGAATCCATGGATTCCTTAAATTCTATTAAATACTTCACAAGTACCTGTGTGTGCTAGAAAGTAGTCACACTTATGTGAATCATTACATTCAAGAACACTCAACAATGAGGTCTCAAATATCGATTCACAGCTCTCTATTCATGGAGTGCAAAGGTTGTGTATGAGGCCCTCAGATTGACCTAGTTAAACCCATGCAAGTACACCAAGAAATGAGAGATTCAAGGATGAGAAGCAAGAATGCTAATCTCCATTGATCTTCAAGTTATTGCATGTAAATGAAAAACTAATCTAGATGATAACAATGCAAAGAAGTAAACTACTCTATTGAAATGAAAGTTTTACTCTCCTTTGCTAATTAAACTATATGAAGATTAAGCTAAAACAATGAAAGAGATTAAGCTAAGATGCTATGAATATTAAGCTAATATGTAAATGTGAAAGCTAAAATGAAATGATCTTCAAAGCTCCAATGTCGCCAAGAAAACCTGTAGCATAACAATACTATGAAAATTCTGGATCTGAAATGAGGAGAGGGCTCCTTATATAAGAAAATGTGGAAGAGAATGCATCTCCAAGAGCAATGTGGGATAAATCAAAAAAGAGGAAACAAAGCTCATTTTTAGAAAGTGTGGAGAGAAAAGGAATTTTCTTTATTTTTAATTATTTGTTTCCCTTTTTCATCACAAAAGAGCTTTAAGAGGATTTATTTATTTATTTATTTAAAAGAATGTTTCTCTTTTAATTAAATAAGATAACATTATATATTTAAAAGGGAGATATTATTTAAACAAGATAAAATCATTTAATTAAAAGGGATTTTAATTAAATAAAATTATTTTATTTAAAAGATATTTCTTTTAATTAAATAAGGCTATTTTATTTATTTAAGAGAGAATATTTCTTTTAATTAAATAAAATTATTGATGAAATGATCAAACCTTAGGGAAAATTGAAATGATTGAATTATTTAGGATTGATCAAAGAAATTGATTTGAATTTTGCAAAGTATTGATTCAGGAAATTTGATAATTTTAATAAATGGTGTCGAAAGTCTAGGCGACCATTTTAGGGTGCATACATTTGCCCCTCTTTGACAAATGTGAGATCATTCTGGGAACACATGTAGCCAAAGAATGGAATTGACAGATAAGGTTTTATCCCTAGGTATACAAACTTCTACTCCGTTGTAGGGGAACTTAACACACTGGTGGTAGGTGGATGGCACTGCTTGCATCTCATGGCTCCAAGGCCTACCAAGCAAGATATTGTATGGTAGAGGACCAGCATCAACAATTTGGAACAAAATATCTCTCTCAATGGGGCCAATCCTGACAGGAAGAACAACCAACCCCTTGGAACTCCTTTCTACCTCATCATAGGCTTTTATAGTGATCTTCTTTCTTGTATCGATCACTTCCTCAGAATAGCCCAAAGTTTTTAATAGACTCAAAGAACAGATATTGAGCCCAGCACCCCCATCTATCAACACACACCTGACATGGGTTTTATGGATCATGACTTCGATGTGAAGGGCAAGATTATGCAGGTGGTTCAATGCTTTGTCATCATCTTCTAAGAATGTAAGGTAGTGAGGACTGGTAATATGATTAACCATGCCTTGGAATTGATCGACATCTAAATTTTTGGGAACATTGGTTGTGCGCAAAGCATCCGCAAGGACCTATTTGTGTCTTGGGGACAACTCTAAAAGCTCCAATATTGAAATCTGAGCTGGTGTTCTTTGTTACTGATCAACAAGGTTATAATTTGGCTTCGGGTTGACAGCTAGTTTTATGGTGGCATTCTTGGATACCACTAGCTTTGGTTTATGGGCTGACCTGAACTGGGCCCTCTAATGATGACAGGGCCTTGACTTCTTGTGATAGCATTAAGAGCCTGAGATGACATCCTAGAGTGTGGACCCCTCAGCACCGCAACAGGTTCTTCATCAAAGATATGGGGAGAGTTCATGTAGGATTCATAACCATAGGGATCCTTGTTCCTCGTCATGTTGACACTTTCCTCCACAACTTCAAGCATGTTGACCACATTTTCTGCAGCTGTGTAGGTGTAGTTGATTGCAGCCTTGCCATCCTTGGTTTTAGAGGTTTCCCCCTTCTCATACTTAGGCAACGGCTCTTCAAATGCTTTGTGATCAGCATTGGTGTTCAGACCATCCACCTTAAGCTTTCCATTTTCAATGAGATCTTGGATAATGTGCTTGAGTTTCCAACAATTCTCAATGGTATGCCCAATGTCATTATGAAACTTGCAGAAAGCTTTCTCATCCCACCAATGTGGTTTGACATCAGGAATATGGTGCCTTGCAGGATCTTGAGGATGTGCAAGATTGTTGGCAATAAGCATTTTGAAAACATTCTCATAGGAATCACCAAGCTTTGAAAATTGTCACCTCTCTTTCTTGAACTTATCTTGATACCTTGGCCTGCTCTCTTGTTGAGGAGGTGCATTGAGCTTCATAGCTTGAACTGCACTGGACAAGTGGAGGACACCTTGATCCTTAGGTTGGGGAGAGTCCACAACTCCATTTTTGACCACTTGTTTGTTTTTGTTCTAATGAACATTATTCCCCTAATCCTTGCTGGAATTATTATTGTTTTGACCGTTGTTGTTATTGTTGCCATGTTTGGTCAAAATTCCTTGCTCTTTTAAAACATCCTCAATTCTACATGCGGTTTCGACCATGTTATCAAAGGAATTGAAGATCATCTTTCGAACCTCATACCACATTTTGAGCACCAAGTTGCTGACAAGGATGTCAATTTTCTCATCTTCATGAATGGTCCTAGGATAACGAGAGCACTGTCGCCTCCACCTTTGCAAGAATGAGACAAAGGCTTCCCCTTGGTTTTGCTTTAGGTTACATAGGTCCAACATAGTGACAGATCTTGAAAGATTGTACGCAAAGTGTTGAACAAATCTATGAACAAGCTCTTTGAAAGTCTTGACGGGGGGAGTTATGTTGGTAAACCATTCCATTGCTTGCCCCTTAAGACTCCTTGGGAATAACCTCATCAGATAGGAATCATCTAGGTGAAAGTCAAAGCTCATAGTGTAAAATTGGCGCACATGATCATGTGGATCACCACTACCATCATATTTGTCATATTGAGGGAGTTCAACCCTTCTACGAAAATCCTTCATTCTCACACTCTTCTTGAAAGGATTAGGACAAATTGAGTCTAGTGAGAATGAACTCTTAGGTGCCAAAATTTTTTCCATCATTTTCTTCATTTGTCATATTTCTTCTTCTTGTGATGGATTTTGTTTCTTGATTTTGTTATCCACATCAAAATTATAAGGGACTCTTGCACCCTTGTTGATTAGACTTTTGAGGAACTTATCTTTGTTTTGTTCCAAGTACTTCTCCACATATTTTTGGAAGAGTGGCTCTTGTTGCATTCTCATGAAGTCCTAAGAATTAAGATCAAAGTATGAGCTACTACCCCCATGTTGAGAACTATGGTGAGCACACTGCGAAGGTTGCCTTGAGTTCGTAGGAGGTGTTTGTCTCCTATAATGGGCATGTTGTGAGGTCCTTCTTCCTCTAGGACTAGGAGATCTTGAAGGGGTTCTTGAATGCCTTCTAATGCATGGTTTTCTGGAAGGAGTGGAGGAAGGAGAGTTGTTGCCACTATTGGCACCCCTATTATTGAATTGGGTATTAAGTTGTTGGGCTAAAAGCCTATCTTGCTCTTCTTGAGAGGCTTTCCTTTCCAATTCTAACAAAGCTTGTCTCTCTACCTCGAGTTGTCTAAACTTTTCTTGCTTTGCAGCTTGCTCATCTAGAAAGGATTTCTTCTCATGCTCAATCCTTTTAAGCCTTTCACTTGTATGCATTGAGGTCATTTGAAGTGGAGAGTTTGGTCTTGACTATTTGTACAAATCATTGGTATACGTTGCATTGACATGAGCATCACCAGGTTCATTGTCTTGGTCTCTGTGTTGTGACCATTTTTCTGGGTGATCTTGTCTCTCATGTCTTTCAGCTCTTTGATGCACATCTAGATACCTAGTATTGATGGGGGGTGAACCAGGTTGAGCATCATGAGAGGAATTAACAAACAGAATGTTGTCTTTGTGTCTTTCATAGAGGTCATCAAGGTTTTGATCCATATCTTCCCTCTCCCATTGAGTCATGGTATAACTCATATCCATACCTAAATGGGAAGATGCTAAGGGGGTCCTCAACTTAGTAGACTTGCTCCTAGGTGATTGGTCAAATATGGGTTCCTTTCCCTTATGCTTTTGACGAGTTTGGACTGGGGGTAATTGATTAAAGACAACCTGAGGTCATTTCCATTGACTCACTTGATACCTTGTCATAACCGACATGAAAGGAAAAGCACTCAGTGATAAGATGACCCTAAGATACGTTGGTATCAAACTAGGATAGTAAAAGTGTTCAATTGTCCAAAAGAGAGATGGTGAGATAGAAAATTGCAAAAGGCGTCAATCAACACTGCCACAGAGGTGCCCAATCAATGGATAAGTATCCTAGCACATATGGATCAGGAGGACGATTTTAACCGAGTTATATCTGATTGAAATTGATTTTGGGTGGAATTGAATTGGACAAGAGACTACTAAGACTCTCCAAGTATGTTATCAAAGAATCCAAGGGTGTATCTACTCAACAAAGATGATTTCTGACTTACCAATTCCAAGAAAGGTTACTTGTAAAATCAAAGGTCACTAATTCAAGAGGTCAAAAATACAAGAATCCCAAGTGAAAATAGGTTTCCAACAATAGGGTGAGTAGCCTGATCTGATCTGGATCAACTAAGGAGGACTAAAAATGACCAAAAATAGCTCACTGTTTTGACAAACCAGGGTACAGGTTCATGCGAGGGAATGTAGTCCCACGTGAGGAAACACTAGGGGTTGCATGAGGAAATGAAATCTCGCATGAGAAAATACCAGGCTCACATGAGAATATGCACAACCAGGCGATGAAATAGGATCAGACCACTTAATCAGCAAGTTTGTAAACTCAAGAACTTAGTTTTTTGTTCATTTTAAAAGATTAACCAAGCATATTAATAGATTTTCATCATTTATCAAGCACATAGAACAACAACCATGGAGTTTCAGCAAGGAAATGTCTTCAAACAATGAGCAAGGGACAAAGCAACTTTGCTCATGAACATGAATATTGACATAGTATGCTATTCCTTAAAGATACTACTTGTGTATGTTCTCCAAAATGTTTTTCCAATCACACACATAGTCCTAAAAAGAAAAAAAATTGGCTGCACTATGGTTCTTAATAATGGCTTGACTTTGCAACTTTTACAATTTCAAGAAGGCAAACTCCAATCCAGGTGCACCGAGGTTTTGACACATTCTGAGAACTTAATCAATCAAAGATGTTGAGGAGATCTGACAGCCCATCAAGAAACTGTACCCGTGGAGATTTCTTCCACAAGGACATTTGTATAGCGGTTGTCACTACCACGACAAAAGTGGCTATTACCACTTGAGGTTCTGTCAATGTGGTTTACCCAATGAAGGGAATGTCCACTATGGTTAACCCTCTCTAAAAGGTGACTCACAACAAGGACCACATGGGGACTTGGCTTAGATCCAAGGGTCTGAGTTTCTGTTACTACCCAAAAAGGGAGTAGAGCATAATCCTCTATCCTTTTCACTTCACCCAAACATAGAAGACAGATTCATCCGACACGCTAAGACTAAAGCTATCTTGCCAAGATTTGTAATGTCAATAACTCATGATCTATCAACCTCTCTGGAGAGAGAATGCATCAATCGAAAAGTCAAAGACTACAAATCTAGTAGAACGCAAAGACAGTTCTAGTAACCTCCCTACCTACAAGGGTTCTCTCATTGAGAAGAGTATCATTGGAAACCCACTCTCTCAAGAACCACGAATAGTGTTAATAGGGCCTACTTATCTATGTGAAACACATATGCAGGAAATGAATCTATATTCTTTTCAAAAACCCCAAAATTGAAATGTGGTTTATGAAAGTGATAAATCACTCAAGCCAAACACACAAGAGATTAATTTTATGTCCAAAATCCAAATGTTATAGAGATTGTAGTAACTCACCTTAGGTCCAAAGATCTACAATCCAAAATTTAGCACACATCTGAAAGTACAAAATCAAGACAAATCAACAGCAAACCATAAGCATTAGAAATCAATAATCTGAAATTACAAATCTACAAATTTTGTCTCTACTATCATGGAATTTCATGCGAGACAGTACTCAGGGCTGCATGAGAAAGTACTGAGCCGCACGTGAGAAAGCACAAGTCCACGTGAGAAAGTACTAAGGCTCACAGGAGAAAGTACATAGGCTCGAGTGAGAAAACACCTTTGTCGCACGTAGAAGTGCTAGTACCAGCAAAACTTCATGTGATATAGTGAGAAACTTCGAATGAGATTTTGTAACAGTGATGTACGGAAGTACAAACATAAAATTAAAAATTACAGTTTTGATAGAAAAAGTGCTAATTTTTTTTTTTTTTAAATAACATCCCAGAGAGAATAACACCCTTAACCTCAAAAACTATTTCAAAAACACCAGAACAAGCAATGAAAATGTATAAAAAGAAGGACAAAACAAAGTCGTGCTGCCCCACGGTGGGCACCAAAAATGTGTGCTAGAAAGTAGTCACACTTCTGTGAATCATTACATTCAAGAACACTCAACAGTGAGGTCTCAAATATCAATTCACAGCTCTCTATTCATGGAGTGCAAATGTTGTGTATGAGGCCCTCAGATTGACCTAATTAAACCCATGCAAGTACACCAAGAAATGAGAGATTCAAGGATGAGAAGCAAGAATGCTAATCTCCATTGATCTTCAAGTTATTGCATGTAAATGAAAAACTAATCTAGATGATAACAATGCAAAGAAGTAAACTACTCTATTGAAATGAAAGTTTTACTCTCCTTTGCTAATTAAACTATATGAAGATTAAGCTAAAACAATGAAAGAGATTAAGCTAAGATGCTATGAAGATTAAGCTAATATGTAAATGTGAAAGCTAAAATGAAATGATCTTCAAAGCTCCAATGTCGCCAAGAAAACCTGCAGCATAACAATACTATGAAAATTCTGGATCCGAAATGAGAAGGAGAGGGCTCCTTATATAAGAAAATGTGGAAGAGAATGCATCTCCAAGAGCAATGTGGGATAAATCAAAAAAGAGGAAACAAAGCTCATTTTTTAAAAGTGTGGAGAGAAAAGGAATTTTCTTTATTTTTAATTATTTGTTTCCCTTTTTCATCACAAAAGAGCTTTAAGAGGATTTATTTATTTATTTATTTAAAAGAATGTTTCTCTTTTAATTAAATAAGATAACATTATATATTTAAAAGGGAGATATTATTTAAACAAGATAAAATCATTTAATTAAAGGGATTTTAATTAAATAAAATTATTTTATTTAAAAGATATTTCTTTCAATTAAATAAGGCTATTTTGTTTATTTAAGAGAGAATATTTCTTTTAATTAAATAAAATTATTGATGAAATGATCAAACCTTAGGGAAAATTGAAATGATTGAATTATTTAGGATTGATCAAAGAAATTGATTTAAATTTTGCAAAGTATTGATTCAGGAAATTTGATAATTTTAATAAATGGGGCCCAAAGTCTAGGCGACCATTTTAGGGTGCATACAACCTGTAGATATGGTGACCAATGTAGCACTGACAGCCATTGCAAAGCATGTAGGAAGGCCTGGGATTCAGGTCTATCATGTGTCTTCCTCTGTTGGAAATCCAATAGGCTTGCAACAAATTGCAGAGGCAATTTTTGACCATTTTAGAACTAATCCCTACATTGACAACAGAGGAAAACCAGTGCAATTGCAGAAAGAATTGTCCTTCTTTCCTACAATGGAGGATTGTCTCAATCATGCTTGGAGTAGTACCTTTAATGTTCCCTTAGTGTAAGTCACAATGATCGTTTAAAGTCTAGATAACTCTTGAATTGTTTTGCCATAGTATTATGCTCATTTTTTAAGATTTGTGGACTGCCCATTTTCCTATAATGTAGGATTCTTGTAATCATGCTTGAAATAGTTTTGTTCATGAAATATTTATCACATGCAGCAGCTAAGGATTAATGGTGCTGATTTATAACCACTGTGTAGGTAGATGGGTTTCCCTCGTTTGCTCCAAACATGTCGGACAGAGAGAAAAACATTTGTACCAAATATATAGATCAAACTCAGTATTTGTCTATGTTATACGAACCATATGGATTTTACAAAGGAAGGTAAAATGTCCTCAAAATGCTGGACTGTAATACAATCAATTTTGGGGGGGTTAAGATTATTTTTTAGTTGAATTTTATGGGTTTTGATTCTTTACAGGTTTGATAACTCAAATCTGGAGACATTATGGAAAGAACTATCAGAGGACGAACAAATTACTTTTGGATTTGATATTAAGAAGTTTGAATGGAAACACTACCTCGCAAACATTCATATTCCAGGACTGCGCCAACATGTTATGAAAGGTCGAGGTGTAGATCTGCATGGACTAGCCAAAATCAAGTACAACTAGATATGGCAGATCCATAAATGTGGAAAGATAAAAGATTTAGATTTAATCTAATATTTAATCTAAAAGTACTTGTACCAAACCCTTTATATAAACATAGAGTAAGTAGTTATATTTATGGAATAAAAAAAGAAACTGAGCAGGTTGGTAAGAAGATAGAGGGGTAAACCCTCAATATTCATTATTGCCTAACATGATAAGGAGCACAGGTATCAAATTTTAGAGAACATTGATATGTTTAGTACTAGGAGAAAGGTCCTTGATTGAGGGAAATTTGTGATGCTTAATGTTCAGTTACCATCATCTATTGGCTTATTTTGTGTATTGTTCTAATCAATTATTATGTAAATATATTTTAAAGTTTAGTTTTTGTGGAAGATTTATTTGTATATTGAATTTGAGCTTAAGTATTAGAGATTTGAATCTTGGTGACAAGAATCACAATGTTAACTTTCACTATGTTAACTTTCACTTCATCTTGTATGACATTGGGCAAGATTCATAATTAAAGAGAATGATTAAAGTAAGGGGATAACACTTGAACTCATGAGGGTAATGTATATAAAAAAAATTTAGCTACCACTTTGATATGAACTTGAAATTTATGTGTTTGGACAATATTAATGGAAATTTTGAGACTTAAGAGTCAACTTCAATTACCAAACTTGACCAAATAGCTAGTAAAGTTTGTAGGTCTTGACACTTGGTGCTAGCATGCAAATGAAACTAGCAAGTGTATTTTATAGTTTTCTGGTTGGGATAGAATGGTCAAGAGGGAGAGAGATGGAAATTTGAGCTAATTACCCAAAACCCATGTCTAAAAGAGTGAAGAACTTTAATGATGTATTTGGGTCCTTCCTATCTCTCAAGGTGGACCACATTGATTATTTTGCTCAAGGTGACTGACTTTGTATTAATTGTTAGAAGTGGATTCACTCTGAGAAGGGGGGAATCAGAGTGATGTATTTTTATTTTTTTTAAACCCTTTACTTGAATGCACAATAAAGAAATGTGACCTTGAGACAATGTAAGAAATTTGTTTATGCATAAGGACACTTAAATTTTTTTTGAATGATATGCAAGTGAATAGAAATTCATATTAAAAGCATTACGTAATTGTTCCATTAATGTACAAACAATCTTGTTTATAACTTTTTTTTAAAAAAAATTAACAAAAAGATCTAAACAATTCAACTTCGCAAATCTGAACAATGACATATTTGAACACTTTAAACTACGAACACCTTTTTGAGCAAACTAAAAGTATCAAAGTATTGACATAAAGACCACATTAATATTTAATAGAATGCGAGACAAAAGACATCACTTAACACATATATTTCCTGAGTGGAAAAACCCTTATGGAGTATAAAAAACCTCTCTAAACCTAACTCGTTATTCCATCAAAACATCAACTCTACACCTCAAACTAATCCTCAGAAATCAAATTAGACTACCAAGTCCTTGTGAGTGCAATCAAATTTGTAGTCACAAACCCTTGATAGTATACAAGGAAAGATGTGCATTGAATCCCATTATCATATATATGTAAACATTCTCTGTATGTAAATTAGAGAAGTGATAGATTATCAACGCCTTCATAGTATGATTTTCAGTGTTTTTGATTAAGGAAAATAGGTTTTAATGGGGCCCTGAAACCCTTACATAATTAAAATTTTAACATAGATATAGCTTTAAAACTATGCAACAACAAGATAGCCATAGAAAAAAACAACAGTCACGGTCCACCAGTAGGCAACAGATAAAACCAAAAAATAGAACCAGGGACAGAAACAAAAAACTAGGACAAGCCCAAAGCCAGGAGAGAGGCTCAGGCAAATTCTCTGAGGATCTCCACTGCATGAATCTCAAGTTCAGACGCCTTATCTACCACCTCCTTGAGGTTAGATAGATCTTTATCAGGTTCCTAGGTGTCCTTCTTCATAGTGCTGGATTTGGTTCTCTTCCTCGGGCCATCCTCCGGAGACATATCTTTGCCACTATTGGGAGACTCCTCCTTGCTACCCTTGTGTTCCTCTATTTTACTAATCAACACCTTTATGTTGTCGGTAGAAGCTTTAAGAATGTTGTAGCTTTGTTCAGCAATTTTCTGCAAGGTTCCCTCCATGCTCTGAACTCTTTTCTTTACTTCATCCATTTTGTTTTCCATATCATTCTTCTCCTCAGTAAGCTTGATCTTGCTACTTCTATCCTCCCTCTCCAGTCTGCCCACCTTGTATTTTAACTCCTGGATTTCATGATAGGTCTATTTAGTAGTTCTATAGCTATCAATAACACTATTTTTAGCATTGTTGAGCACATCCATCTGAGGGTTTTCTTTTGTGATGTCGCTCAAAATAACCAGGGCAGGGTCAATTAGGTCCTCCATTTGAATGTTTCCCTCCTTATTCTCCTTAACTAAAGTTTTCATCATTTCCCTCTTTAGACCCATCCTGACAGAAACATTATGAAAATTTCTCCAGACCACACTCTTCTCTTTGTCTGTGATCTTGCAAGTGTACTGGTCAGTCCCATATTCATCACAGTCCTGCTCATGATCATCCTCTCTCCCCTGACTATCCTCTTCCTCTTCACTATCCTTCCCCTCCTCTTGTCTTTCCTCCTTAGTTTCTTCTTCAATGTTCTTCCTTTTTTTTCTGCTTCGTGAAAGATTTGACATCAGGATCCTCTTCTCTATCTGCAGGCATCTTAATTATAATGTTTCTCTTTCCTTTCTTCTTCAACTTAATTTCCTCTTCTTCACCGAAAGTATCTTCCTCCTCATCAGCACTTTCACCCTCTGTGTCCATACCCTTTGCCTCCTCATTATAATCTCTATCAGAAGAGATCTCAATGCTCTACTTAGGGTCAGGAGTCTCCTTTTTCTCCATTTTCTCTTTTTTAATCTTCTTTTTCCCCTTTTTAGTCTGAGGGGTGGCCTCTACATCTATGTCTGAATGCATATCTTGGCTTTCCTCTATATCATAAGGGATATACTCTTCTTCTCCCAAATCAATCTCCTCATCAAATCCCTCCTTCCCCACTTTCCCCTACTTAATTTCTTTTCCTATAGTCCTAGCCTTAAAAAATTTGTAAATCAATAGCAAAAGCCCCTCATGGAAAGTAGGGTTACCAATAGGCTTCTCCCTGTAGTCATTAATAATCTCATTGATAGGAGAATAAAGGTAAAAAGGAATAGAGATCTTAGCCCCAGACCTGAAATGGTTGAGAAGCATGAAGTGGTAAGAGTAGATGCGGTCGAATCTAGTGTTCAGGGAGATATACTTGATTATCGTCCTCAGCACAAACCTCCACAGTGGTTTGATGGACCTCGGTAGGTATTAGGTGCTTTTCTTCACAAGAGCCTTCTTTTCCTCCGCACCTTTGGCAAATTCCAACACCACCTGACCCGAAATGTGCCTGTCTCTATAAAATTTCTTCCCAACAATGGGGATGCCCATGACCGTAGAAATAACCTCCTCCATCACCATGAACTCGACCTCATCAATTTTGACACTCCCCTCATTCCAGTTCTTAACCATGGTTTTAGTAACAGAGGGTTTCCACCCATGCAGTTGTTCAATGAAAGAAGTAACATCACCTTTACTCAAAATGTTCCACACCTTAGAGCGTCGCTGCCACTTCTTAGCTTCATCCTCTGGTTCCCTCCTGTGTCTTTCCCCCACCATTTTTTCACTCTCTCTGCAAAATTTTCTCCTGATAGAAATGTCTTTCAAAATTTGGGACCAGCAGATAAAATGAATGATATTCTCGATCCTTCTTTTGAACTTATGAAAATTAAACCCGAAAATGGGCCTCAAAGTGCAATGATGGCAATTGCTCAGGTAATTCATACTTTGGCTTGCGTACTTACACATCATTTTTTAGCACATTTCCCATAACACATAAACTTTCATTATTATCATTTAATGTTTCCCAATCTTCCTAGGATTCTCTCTCTTTCAATTAAATCTTTGATTTCAAGTGGAATATTGTGTCTGTCCATCCATCTTTTCATCTCATCTTTCCTAACTGCCCAGTTGGCCAGCCTGTCAACCACTTGGTTTGCTTCCCTGTATTCATGAGCCATGTAGACTATGTCAAAGGACTTGAGAACCTAAACACTCTCATTAATTATATTTGCAATCATCCAGGTAGGCTCATTTTTCTCGTTAAGACAATCTATTATGTTCTTTGAGTCTCCTTCCAGCCACAGTTTTCTGACTCCTATATCCTGAGAAAGCTTTATAGTTTGATGGGCCACAATCTCCTCCACATAGTGATTAGTTTGCACCCCCAGAGGAGCCGTAAGAGTAGCAATGTCTTTCCCATGATCATTTCTGATGATGCCCCCAATCCCAGCCTGGCCTGCATTGCCTTTCACAGCCCCATCAAAGTTAGCTTTAAAACAGCCCTCAGGTAGAAGAGTCCATCTGCAGTCCTCCCTCCTCTTTCGATCATTCTCCTTAGCATTGAGAAGAGGGTTATAGCCTTTGATGATAGTATAGTTCTCTAACAGAGTGTTAAGGCTTTTGTGAAAGACCACCTTAGCATTGGCTTCTTTCTCCCTAAAAATTTGGTTGTTCCGCTCCTTCCACACCCCCCAAAAGAGATGGGGCAGAGTCCAATCCCATAAGCCCTTGATCACATCCCCAAACACCCCACAGTGCCACTGTTCAAAGAGCTCCCTCATGTTATTGGGAAAAACCCAGGTCAACTTGAAGTAAGACAAGAAAGAAGACCAAATATCTCTGGTGAAATGGCAATGGATGAAAAAGTGGTCAACACTTTCACTATGCTTTTTACAAAGGATGCATCAATTAGGGATCTGATGGCCCCTCTTGGTAAGGTTGTCCACCGTCAAAATACAGTTTTGAAGCATTATCCAGAAAAAAATGTTGATTTTGGGGGTAAGGCCAGGATACCAAGTTTTGGCCCAGACAAGGATAGTATCAATACTCAGTATGATTTTCAGTGTTACCAATTACAATATGCACTATATGTAATAGTGTCACAAGAACCTTTCTCCAACTAAAAATACAATTCTTTGTTGTAAAAACCAGAGACAACAAGGTTCTTTCCAACCTTATACAAATTTTCAGATGTAACAATAAAAATCTTCAATACTGATATATTTTCACTTTTTCATGTCATCTTAAACAATAGCTTAAAGCCATGAATATATAGAGCCAATACAAATGAAAACCTTGAACCAAAATCAAGTTACTAAAATAAATATACATTTCTTTTCCAACTGTAATTTCTATCTCTCTTTTACTTATTGTTCCTTCTATATGATGTTACATTTCATGAAGTATGAGAAACAGAGGTGGTCTTTGTAGATTTCATGCAGGTCAAACATTTTTGGGTTGTACTCAAGGAGTATTATGTAGTTTTATTTCTTGTGTGGGTCACTACTTTTTTGTCCTGGCAACATAACTATAGTTACTTGCATGAAGTGAAGCAAAATCAAAATTTTATTGAATGTGAATTATATTGCAGGTATGATTTTGCTCTTGAAATGAACACAAGAGGAGTTTCTCATGTCATGGAGTTTGGAAAACATTGCAAAAAGGTTTAGCTTCTCATGCATATATCAACAGGTAGGACATATGCCTCCCACTTTTTCTATACGTTCAAGATGTTTTAGATGACACTTCATAATGATGTTTTAGATTACACTTCATGATGATGTTTTAGATTGCATTATATGATTCATCATAAAAAGAAAGATCATTTCATAATGATGTTTTAGATCATATTATATGATTCATCATAAAAATAAAGATCTCTCATTCATTATTAAGAAGATGAACGACTTACAATTTGAAAGAAAGAACTTAATGATGAATCACATAATACGATCTAAAATGTTGATCAATTTTCCCAAATGCTCTTTTCTCTATCTTGGTTTTTCCATGTATCTACTAAAAAGAATATTTTATCTATCTCAATTTTTCTTGTCTGCAACATTTGCGAATGGGAAAATACAAGGCCGAGCTCTAGAGAAACTTTTACAGATGGAATATAGTGAATCTGACCACAAAAGGCAACCATCCCCACTTCTAACTAACATTGAAGCTGAAATTGATTTAGTTAAAAAAGTAGCTGAAGATTTAGAGGCCAAAATTCCATCTCCTTTAAATGTTCTAGACTCTGAGAATACGGTAGCCCAAAGAATGAGAGACTTAGGCATGGAAAGGTGAGTTAAATCTCTGTTCCAGAGGTAAAGGTGTCATTTTTATCACAGATTACTCTTCATTGTGTTGTTTGGTTAGCATAAATCTCTATTTTGGAGGTAAAGGTGTCATTTTTACTACAAATGACTCTTTGTTATGTTTTTTTGGTTAGCACAAATCTCTGTTTTGGAGGTAAAGGTGTCATTTTTACTACAAATGACTCTTCATTGTGTTTTTTTGGTTGGCATTCACCCTAATCTCCCTACTAAAGTTTCCTTCACACTTATAGCATATGAAAATTTTGTATCTTCAGGGCAAGAGAAAGTGGATGGCAAGATACATATAGTTTCACCAAAGCCATGGGAGAAGTGTTGCTAGCCAATGGCAGGGGAGATTTACCAGTTGTCATCCTTCATCCCAGTATTATAGAGAGCACATATAGTAGCCATTTTCTTGGATGGATAGAAGGCCATAGGTATACAATATATCATTTTCTGTTCTCAATATACCTGGACATAAATTGAAATCAGTTATAATTATCCATACAACTAATGATGTGTACGTAGGATGTTGGATCCTATTATTTCTTACTATGCAAAAGGTCAATTGGGTAGCTTGTGGGGTGATCCAAATACCATTATTGATCTGGTGAGTAACTATTGTATGATGTTTAATGTAAGTCCAAACCCATTCATTAAATTCTATTTGGTAGGTAAGCAAAAACATTCCATTCATTCAACTATATTTGGTGGGTAATGAATCCATGGATTCCTTAAATTTTGTTAAATACTTCATAGGTACCTGTAGATATGGTGACCAATGCAACACTGGCAGCCATTGCAAAGCATGCAGGAAGGCCTGGGATTCAGGTCTATCATGTGTCTTCCTCTGTTGCAAATCCAATAGGCTTGCAACAAATTGTAGAGGCAATTTTTTACCATTTTAGAACTAATCCCTACATTGACAACGAAGGAAAACCAGTGCAATTGCAGAAAGAATTGGCCTTCTTTCCAACAATGGAAGGTTGTCTCAATCATGCTTGGAGTAGTACCTTTAATGTTCCCTTGAGTGTAATTCACAATGATCGTTTAAAGTCTAGATAAATCTTGAATTGTTTTGATTCTTGTAATCATGCTTGAAATAGTTTTGTTCATGAAATATTTATCACATGTAATAGCTAAGGATTATATGGTGCTGGTTTATAACCATTGTGCAGGTAGATGGGTTTCCCCCATTTGCTCCAAACATGTCGGATAGAGAGAAAAACATTTGTGTCAAATCTATAGAATAAACTTAGTATATATCTATGTTATACGAGCCATATGCATTTTACAAAGGAAGGTAAAATGTCCTCAAAATGCTGGACTGTAATACAATCAATTATTTTGGGTTAAGATTGTTTTTTAGTTGAATTTTGTGGGTTTTGATTCTTTACAGGTTTGATAACTCAAATGTGGAGACATTATGGCAAGAACTATCAGAGGATGAACAAAGTACTTTTGGATTTGATATTAAAAAGGTTGAATGGAAACACTACATGGCAAACATTCATATTCCAGGACTGCGCCAACATGTTATGAAAGGTCGGTGTAGATTTGCATGGACTAGCCAAAATCAAGTACAACTAGATATGGCATATCCATAAATGTGGAAAGATAAAAGATTTACATTTAATCTAAAAGTACTTGTATGAAACTCTTATATAAACATACGGTAAGTAGTTATATTGGGTAAGTGCACAAAGATGGGGGACCAAAAAGGGGGTATAAGATGCCACTTTTTTCCTGAAATCAGAAAACTTTGAACTTCAACAAGAAATTGAAGATAGTTGGACTCAAAATTTTGAGATGTGACAAAAACAAGAGTTGTAATACTCTGAATCTAATTCCTAAACTACTAACTTATTTTGAAAATGGTGTAGATTAAGGCCCTCAAAAAGGGGGAGCACAAAAAGTGGTCCTATTTTTTATCCAAAAACATAACATAGCGTCTGGTGTGCTCCCCCTAAAATGTTAAC
Source organism: Chamaecyparis obtusa (assembly GCA_027943335.1). NCBI lineage: Eukaryota > Viridiplantae > Streptophyta > Pinopsida > Cupressales > Cupressaceae > Chamaecyparis > Chamaecyparis obtusa. The sequence continues at coordinate 584,001 of BSBK01004115.1, forward strand.
TTTTCTTTTGAATTTTTTTAATCACTCTAGTGAGAAGTTAGCTAACACCATGTAGTTTATCCTGAATTTTTTTGGTAATTTTTTGATGAACATATAATTTTTTATGAATTTACGAACTGCACACATCTTGAAAACATGAAATTTTTGTGTGCTCCCCCTAGAAATCATTTAAAACTAATCAAAAATTAAATTTTCTTTTTTTTAAAGTGTGTAGAATGGAGTCTAGTTTCTAAAAATGTAACTTATTGCAAAATTTGATGAACAAGCCAAAATCTATGCCCAAAATACTGCATTTTGGTTTTTTACAAAAAATAGACATACACACAAAAGAAATTAGAGTTTAAAAGCTTAACATAATCAAAAATCAAAATAAATTATATGCTTAGATAGCTAACAGAGAGATCTGCAATATCACGTCGTTTGATTTTTACGTTCTTGAGCCATGAGTAAACCTGACGAGGAGCACACAAAAAAAGATGTCATTTTTTTTGTATGTCTACTGGAAAACATGTCTCAGGCCTATTTCAATTGTCCAAGCCTTTGGGTTGGATCTCCATGGAAAATCCAAGCCTTAGGATTGGTAAATTCAAATCCTTTACAAAGCACACATGACCTAAAGCATGCACGCCCTATAGGGCGTGCGCCCTATGTAAATCATAAATTTACATAGGGCGTGCACCCTATGTAAGATATAGATTCACATAGTGATGAGAAATATTCAAAGTGGGAGAGAGAGAGAGAGAGAGAGCACTCTCTCTCTCCCTCCCCATACTCTCTCTCTCCCTCTCTCCCCCTTATCACTCTCTCTCTCTCTCCCTCTCTCCCCCTTATCATGCTCTCTCTCACCTTCTCACTCTGACCTTCTATATCTCTCTCTCCCTTCTCTCCTCTCTCTCTCATCACCCTCTCTCTCTCCCATACTCTCTCTCTCTCTCCCTCCCTCCCCCATAATCTCTCTCTCCCCTTATCCTTCTCTCTCTCTTCTACTCTCTCCCTTTCCCCATCTCTATCTCTCCTTCCCCTTCTCTCCTACTATCTCCATTCTCTCTCTCTCTCTCTCTCTCTCTCTCTCTCTCTCTCTCTCCCTTTTCTCTTCTCTCTCTCTCTCTCTCTCTCTCTCTCTCTCTCTCTCTCTCTCTCTCTCTCTCTCTCTCTCTCTCTCTCTCTCTCTCTCTCTCTCTCTCTCTCTCTCCCTTTTCTCTTCTCTATCTCTCCTTCACCCTCTCTCTCTCTCTCTCTCTCTCTCTCTCTCTCTCTCTCTCTCTCTCTCTCTCTCTCTCTCTCTCTCTCTCTCTCTCTCTCTATCTATCTATCTATCTCTCTCTCTCTCTCCTATCTCTATTCTCTCTCCCTCTCCCCTTCTCTCTCTCCTTACCCTTATCTCCTACTCTCTCCCTCTCCCATTATCTCTCTCTCTCTCTTTCCCTCTCTTTCTTTTCTCCCTTTTTCTTGTTTTGCATAGGGCGTGCGTGCTATAGGGTGCACACCCTATTTAAGACTATGCATAACATTTTTTTGTTTTGTATAGGGTGTATGCCCTATAACGCACTCGCGCTATGTAAAACTAGAAGAAACGGTCTTATTTGCCAAGGATCTCGTGAAAGAGGCCCACTTTTTCTTATTTTGTCTGAATTCTGCGTTTTCTCTTACAAGCTTTCACTTTTCATGGTGTTGATAGTGACAAATCAACATCATTTTGCACCATAGTGACAAGTTTTCTCTTTGCACCATCGTGAAAGTCAATTATTGGAATAAAAAAGACAAAAAGATATTGAGGTAAGTTTTTTATTTTTTTACATGTCAAATGTGAATAAATAGTGTTTTGGTTTATAATTGGTATGATATAGACTTGTTCTTGATACATAATTTGATATAAGTGTAATAAATTTATATTATAATTTGACTTATTGGTTTACATTTATATTATATTTATAAAATTGTAATCAATTGATATGTAGAAATCATCATCATGCCAAGGAAACGAGCAAAAAATTTAACACCGAAAGAGCATGAAAGAGACAAAGAGAAGAAAAGGGAAAGAATGAGACAACTTTGTGAACAAAAAAAATTAGATACTATAGAAGAAGATTTTTCTTTGGATGAGGAACATGAAACATCAATACAAAGTAAGAGAGAATTGGAATTGGAATAAAAAAGACAACGAATGAGAAACTTGTGTGCAATGAGACAATTGAATTATGAAGATGCGGGGACATCATCCAATGTTTGAGGCACACCAATGTATCATGTTGAAGGAACACCATTGTCTACTTCCGAAGGTGGAGGCACACCATTGTCTACTTCCGAAGGTGTGGGCACACTCTTCTATCATGTTGAAGGCACACCATTATCTACATCCCAAGGTGTAGGCACAATATCGTCTCATGTTGAAGGCACTGAAGATGGTACACAATTCACACATAATGTTTTTGATACTCCTAGAATTATTAAATATAGAAAACCAAAATATTTGATTGATATTGATACTAACATTTTGCAAGCAATGCTTGACAAGATTCCCAAGCATACTTGTCAAAGAAATGTTAATCGTATTTGGAGATCAGTTTTTGAGAATTTAAACATGATAGGAAGATGTCAACTATTTGTTGAAATGATGAGAAATCTGAAATTTAGGCCCATCATGAAGATTCTTGGGCTAAGAATGACGAACGAGTCAAGTGAAAAATCTATTGTAAAGAATCTAATGACTGCATATGAGAGTGTGGGTTCTACATCACGCATGAAAGATAGTAATGTTACACGACATGTACTTACATCAATGATAGTAAGCACTCAAATGAATAAATCTTGACTCATTAGAAAGACAAGAAAAACATTGAAAATAAGTAGAAAGTCTCTAATGAGAGCCCTAGGAAGGCGTCAAAGAGTGGAAGATCCAAATAGCAATGAGTTATGGGCATTTTCCGGTAGAATACCGCAAAAAGATAAAGCAATTGTTGAAGCTTTGAAATCCTTGATTGAAGAATTTTGGAAGAATAATACATAGGTATCTCCTAATCAAAGAGATGTTGTAAGAAGGAGGATTGGTAGTCGAATTCGTGTTCCACATCCAAAACATTTTTTGGATTCAACTCAAACACAATTCTTTGCAAAATTTATGCATATGTATCCTCAAATTAAAATTAGTCAGAGATATTTTGAAATGTGTAAACCTTTTTATGTCAAGATAAATCACACACGCACAACTTGTTGTTGTAGGGTACATATTGAATTTTCTAACCATTTTGAAGTTTATAGGAATATATGTTTAGGTTTGCACTCTAACAATGTTTTGCAGGATTGTAACATAAATGTCCCACCTAGATCTTCAAGGGAATTGATATCTACCATTTTATGTGAAAGAGTGGATGGTCAACAATTTTACAAGCTCTCGTGCTTGAATGGTACATGCATAGATTGCAGAGATTTGTGACATTTGCCAATTTGTCAACATATGGAGAGTACGCATGCAATTGGTAACGAAATAGTGGAATTTGGAAAATATAAGACCGTGACATACAATCTGAAAGATGGAAAATAGGCTAAAAGATGTGATTTAGTAATTAAAAAAATTCTAGTGTATCAGTCCATGGACATTTTTTGTAAAAAAATTATTTATGATTATGCAAGGCATACACATAGAGCGCGATGGTTAGATATGCAATTCAAGATGTGCAAGGACACTCCCACTTGGTACCATTGTTTCAGTTGTGGACTTTGGAGAGAACTACACACTACAACCACAGAATGAGGTGCAAGCAAAGTATTATAGCTCTCAACAAGTTGCTATATTTGTTCATATAGCATTCATCCATGCACTAGATAGTATAGAGGAGAATAGGAAGATATTGAGGGAGTATCATTTTTATATCAGCGATGATCGCTCACATTCTACAGAGTTCGTACATGGTTGCTTTCAACTATTTTATGGTCATTTGGCAAATAGTGGCATAAAATATCATCGACATATCATTTGGTCTGATAATTGTGCATCCCAATTCAAGAATTCACAGATGTTTTATTGGTTGTGCAGGATGCGTAAGATTACTGGAATTCAATATATGTGGAATTTCACAGAGGCTGGTCATGGAAAGGGAGAGCGTGATGGCGCAGGTGCATGTATTAAAAGAGCCTTAGCACGTGAAAGATTAAAGTACAAAGAGAAAGAAACATTGTCAGATGCGGGATGTATTGTCCAATGGTGTAACGCTATAATGGGTCCAGGTAATGAAGGTGAGTCTATGGTTCATAGATTTTTTTGGTTGATGGATGAAACTAACATTGCACCATATGAGGATTGTTGTACATTGATAGGATCGAGTGAGCTACACTCTTTTAGAAGTTGTAATGCAGGTTCATGGAGTATCCGCACATGACATATGGTGTGCTTTTGTTCATCATGTGTAGATGAAGATTGGGATGGTTGTGATTCAAAGGAATGGGTTGATGAATGGTATACACTTATTTTGAGTCCACTTGCCTCCTATCATCCCCATCAATCACTACAATTGACAGAACTGGAATCATCCATTGAATTTGATCGCTTATCTGATCTAGTACAACCAGGTCGGTATTTTCCACATACAAATAATCTCAAATTTAGTACTTTATCATAAATATTTAGTAAACTAATGTCCTCATTATGTTTATATCATTACAGGCCATGTTTTTGTTGTTATTGCACCTGAAGACAATGAAGAAGGGACAGATTATTATTTGTGTCATTGTGTAGAGGCAAAAAAGAAATTGGATCACTCAGTTATCGATGGTGAAGAATTAGAATACCCTATAGGAGCAGCGGTTGTAACTAGTACATGGCTTAGATGGTATGCTATGAAGAACCCTAGGTTGTGGTTGTTCGAGGATTGGGAGACACACAGAAATATTCTTCATTATTCAAACCTCGTCATTGCATCAAATGTCCACTTAATCAGATATGGGGGAAGACCACAAAATAAAACTCTTTGGAAGGTTCGTGAGTCAAACCATGAGGCAATACTTGAGACAATCAAGGGTAGGGCAGACCCAATTGGTTCATTGGACTAAATGGAGATACAAAATATCGTAACATGTCAAATTTATATAGCACTATAAATTGGGTGGACTATAAATTGCTCATGCATTACCCAAGCCAAAACTAACTTCTAAAAAATCCCGCCATAAACACCACGTACAAAAAACCTAAAATATTCCAACAAAACCTAACCTAGAGCAGTAGGAAACTTGGTAACAGCCTTACTTCCTTCAGAAGCAGCATGCCTAGCCAGCTCTTGAGGCAGAACAAACTTGACAGCAATCTCAATTTCTCTAGAGGAAAGTGTCAAGATCTTGTTATATTTCAGCAGAGAAGTAGCCTCAGGAGTAATCTTATAAAAAATATCAATCATGAAGCTCTCCATGATATCCATGGCATCACTAGATATTCCCTTGGAGGGATGCACTTGTTTCAACACCTTGTATTCTCAGATTTCATTGCTTTGACTACTGAATCCTTTATGGGCTTGAACAACACTTTATTTTCTTTTCTCATCTTTGTAGAATCCTTTACTTCATTCTCTCCTTTCATATCATCTTCTTTAAGACTCCACACCTTAGGTTTCCTTCAGCAACTCCATATCCACCATATCAAACAAGTTCTTGGTTCATGTTTGTTTAAGCTTGCCAATTGGTTGGACCATCAACCAAATACTTGATGACTCTAATTAGAGGATTCTACCATCAATTTGAATATTTGACACTTCTAGATGTAAAAGCCCCAAATTGGTCCCAAAACCCCCTAGAAACTAGGGCTTGCCCAATGTCTTGTCTCCCAACACCATAGAAACTAAACTAAAGTTGATTCACCATCAATTGACCATCCTATGATGGATTCATGCATAAAATACCCCCTCCAAAGGCTAGAACATCTACTATTGTACCCTTGCACCAATTTGATGACCCTTATGCACCCTTCAAACTCATCAAACTCCTTCAATCACTCTCAACTTGCAAACTCTTCTTATTTCCTGCATTTCCAATGTTAGAATACTAAGTTACAAGGTTTGGATCCATCCCCAAGTGACAAAAAATACATAAAGGGGATGGATCAATGAATTACACTCCAATCACTTCCAAGTTCAAACGGTTATTGATTAACCTTTAAATGAACAATATAAGATGATCCAAATCATCAGATATCCCTATCCTTAAGACCAATCTTCTGGTGCTACCCAAGCCAAAACCAACTTCAACACATAAACCCAAGCCAAAACCAACTTCTAAACAAGCCTGCCATAAACACCACGTACAAAAAACCTAAAATCTTCCAACAAAACCTAACCCAGAGTAGTAGGAAACTTGGTAACAGCCTTACTTCCTTTAAAAGCAACATGCCTAGCTAGCTCTTGAGGCAGAACAAACTTGACAGCAATCTCAATTTCTCTGGAGGAAAGTTTCACAATCTTGTTATATTTCAGTAGAGAAGCAGCCTCAAGAGTAATCTTATCAAAATTATCAATCATGAAGCTCTCCATGATATCCATGGCATCACTGGATATTCCCTTGGAGGGATGCACTTGTTTCAACACCTTGTATATTAACCTTTTGTAACTTCCTACACTTCTCTTCCTCTTCTTTTTCTTATTCTCTTCCTTTTGAACATCACTTTCTTTGCTTTTCTCAGCTTTGGAGAATCCTTTACTTCATTCTCTCCTTTGATACCATCTGCTTTAAGACCCAAAACCCCCTAGAAATTAGGGCTCACTAAATGTCTCATCTCCCAGCACCATAAAAATTGAACCAAAGTTGATTCACCATCATTTGACCATCCTATGATGGATTCATGCATAAAATGACCACAGAGAAATTACAAGACTTTGAAAAAAAAATATTCTGTCTTGATGTTGAACTCATTTGATGTGGTTGTATATGATATGTATGTTGTACTTTACAAAGTGTTTTATGATTATCTAATTTCAACTTATTATATGATGCAGCTGAGTGTCGACACAATCATTATATATGGTATGTTTTACTATTTTTTTTTGAGAACTAATGCTTCTAGTGAATCCAAATTTAGTTGTTATAAAGATGAGATGTTAGTGAATGACTTCTTCCTAATACTACTCTTCCACCAGATCCATATTTCAACCCTTTTGTGGATCTATAGGCTCAATCGCGAGCCCACAGGATTGGCCAAGAGAAAACTATGATTGTATATCAACTGATTAAAAAATGTTCAGTTGAGGAGAAAATATTGCAACGATCAAGAAGAAAATTGGCTATGGAAAATCTAGTTATGAATTCTATTAAGAATGAAACTATTAAGGAATTGCATGATATATTACTCAACGGTGCAAGGAATATTCTTGATGAACATGGGATTACAGCTACATCTATTCAATATACAGAGGAAGATGTAGAAAATCTTCTTAATAGAGATATTAATGTGAGAGAAAAGGACATTTCAGAAGAAAATGGTTATCTTGGTGCCATCCAAGGTATGCCAATTACTTAGGATGAAGAGACAAAGCCCATAGTTAATGGGAAAGAGTGGGAAGAGCTTCTTGGACCCATGATAGAAGTTACAAATAAGGAGGAAGAGCTAGGAAGGGGAAAGTGGCAAAGGAAAGAAGTAAGATATGCATGTGAGCCTATGTCAGATGATGATGATGATTACTCACCATCATCTGCTAGTAGCTCAAGTAGTGACAAAATCTCTTCAGAGAACATGTACACTGACACAAAAAATTCAGATAGAGAAGTAATAAGTGTTGTGGAATTATCCACAGAGCAATGTGAAATGAAGCCTCAAATTGGTTCATTAGCAGGAAAAGAATTTGGTCATGCACTTCATTCTAGCACCACAAATATTTCTATTAGAAATGACTATTCCTCAATGGCCTTGCATTTATGGGACTTGGGCATTATCCTTGAAATGTAAGTTCATTGCCACCTTTGGCAAGGCAGTCTCACTCCTCATTTTACAACAAAGGGCAACCATCTATGGTCCAAGGTTTTAATTTAGCTGACAAGTGGAGAGCTTATCAAGGTACTGATCTCTTTCATAGAGAAGTTCTTGCTTCATCTCAAGGTTCTCTTTTAGGTGACCAACTCCTTCGAGGTCCACAAATAGACCCATTAATTTCCCAAATTGGTTCCTTAGCAGGCAATGAATTTGGTCATGCACTTCATTCTAGCACCACAAATATTTCTATTATAAATGACTAACCATCAATGGCCTTGCATTTACATGACTTGGGCATTATCCTTGAAATGTAAGTTCATTTCCACCTTTGGCAAGACAGTCTCACTCCTCATTTTACAACAAAGGGCAGCCATCTATGGTCCAAGGTTTTAATTCAGCTGACAAGTGGAGAGCTTCTCAAGGTACTAATCTCTTTCATAGAGAAGTTTGTGCTTCATCTCAAGGTTCTCGTTTAGGTGACCAACTCCTTCAAGGTCCACAAATAGACCCATTAATTGGTAAAAGGGTAGATGCAATTTTGGAAAGAGTATCCCAATTGAAGAGTAATGGAAATTCCAGTGAGCATGAAGTTATTGTAGATCTAATGGGTGTATCTCCTCCACTGATAAATATAACTGTTTCCAGAGACTTGAGTTTAAATGGAGACTGTATGTTCCCAAACATGCCCCAGTGGAGCAGATGAACCATATGTTGCTTGAGTAAAGAAGATAGTGGTTTATTAAAGCATCTGCATTATCCCACTTGCTATCAGTTACTACTTTTTGAGTGGCTTGCCAGCTACTTCTGTGCGGTATTTATGTAATATATAATGTCCTCATGCAAGTACATGCCATACACAGTCATTTGATCACTGCTGACGACTCCGTGTTGAAGTGTCCCTCAAGGTCCCTTAAGCATGAAATCAACGATCTTTGTGGGGTTGTATCTTGGAGCTCATGCAAGGTAGCATGGATCCGTCAGTTGCTACGAGACTATGTTTCCGGGGCCTACAAAACCATGTCTCAGTTTTTGGAGATTCAACTTCTTTTAAATTTGGCAACACATTCTTGGTCGGTGTTAGAACTCAAGGTGTTCCTTAGCTAAAATGGCCAACATTGTGTATCTTTATAACCGTCGGTCGTAGCATCAAACCATCTATTCCAATAGCTCCGGATGGTCTAAAAAAATGTTAGTGGCAACCTCGTTCAGCACCCATAGTCATTTGATCCCCGCTGACGACTCCGTGCTGAAGTGTCCCTCAAGGTCCCTTAAGCATGGAATCAGTGATCTTTTTGGGGTTGTATCTCAAAGCTCATGCGAGGTAGAATCGATCTGTTAGTTGCTACAAGACCGTATTGCCAGGGCCTACAAAAGTCTATCTTGGTTTTCAGATATTCAACTTCATTTAAATTTGGCAACACATTCTCAGTCAGTGTTAGAACTCAAGGTGTTCCTCAGCTGAAATGGCCAACATTGTGTATCTTTCCAACCGTCTATTCCAACAGCTCCGAAGGGCCAGGTAAATGCTAGTGGAAACCTCATTCGGCACCCACAGTCATTCGATCCCCACCGATGACTCCGTGCCGAAGTGTCCCTCAAGGTCTCTCAAGAATGGAATCAGTGATCTTTGTGGGGTCATATCTCAGAGCTCGTGCAAGGTAGAATTGATTCGTTAGGTTCTACGGGACCACATTTCTGGGGCCTACAAAAGCCTGTCTTGGTTTTTAGAGATTCAACTTCATTTAAATTTGGCAACACATTCTTAGTTGGTGTCAGAACTCAAGGTGTTCCTCAGCTGAAACGGCCAACGTTGCATATCTTTCCAACCGTTGTTCATAGCATCAAACCATCTATTCCAACAGCTCTAGATGGCTAGGTAAATGCTAGTGGCAACCTTGTTCAGCACCCACAGTCATTCGATCCCCACCGATGACTCCGTGCTGAAGTGTCCTTCAAGGTCCCTTAAGCATGGAATCAATGATCTTTGTGGGGTCGTATCTCAGAGCTTGTGTGAGGTAGCATAGATATGTCAATTTCTATGGGACTATGTTGCTAGGGCCTACAAAATCCTATCTCAGTTTTTGGAGATTCAACTTCTTTTAAATTTGGCAACACATTCTCGGTCGGTGTCAGAACTCAAGGTGTTCCTCAACTAAAACGGCCAATGTTGCGTATTTTTCCAACCGTCGGTCATAGCATCGAACTGTCTATTCCAATAGCTCCAAATGGTTGAGTAAATGCTAGTGGCAACCTTGTTTGGCACCCACAGTCATTCAATCCCCACTGATGACTCTATGCTAAAGTGTCCCTTGAGGCCTCTTAAGCATGGATCAGTGATCTTTGTGGGGTCATATCTTGAAGCTCATGCAAAGTAGAATCAATCCATCAATTGCTACAGGACCATGTTGCCAGGGCCTACAAAAGCCTATCTCAGTTTTCAAAGATTCAACTTCGTTTAAATTTGGCAACACATTCTCAGTCGGTGTCAAAACTCAAGGTGTTCCTTAGCTGAAACGGCCAACTTTGTGTATCTTTCCAACCATCATTCATAGCATCAAATCATATATTCCAATAGCTCTAGATGGCTGAGTAAACACTAGTGGCAACCTCGTTCAGCACCCACAGTCATTCAATCCCGATCGACGACTCCATGCTGAAGTGTCCCTCAAGGTCTCTTAAGCATGGAATTGATGATCTTTGCGGGGTCATATCTTGGATCTCATGTGAGGTAGAATCGATCCATCAGGTGCTACATGACCTTTTTTCTAGGGCCTACAAAAGCCTATCTCATTTTTTGGAGATTCAACTTCGTTTAAATTTGGCAACACATTCTCGGTCGATGTCAGAACTCAAAGTGTTCCTCAGCTGAAACAGTCAACATTGCATATCTTTCAAACCGTCGGTCGTAGCATCAAACTATCTATTCCAACAACTCTGGATGGCCAAGTAAACACTAGTGGAAACCTCATTCGGCACCCACAGTCGTTCAATCCCCACCGATGACTCCATGCTGAAGTGTCCCTCGAGGTCTCTTAAGCATGGAATCAGTGATCTTTGTGGGGTCATATCTCAAAGCTTGTGTGAGGTAGAATTAATCTGTCAATTTCTAGGGGACCATGTTATCGGGGCCTACAAAAGCCTGTCTGATTTTCATAGATTCAACTTCATTTAAATTTGGCAACACATTCTCGGTCGGTGTCAAAACTCAAGGTGTTCCTCAGCTGAAACGGCCAATGTTGTGTATCTTTCCAACCATCATTCATAGCATCAAACCATCTATTCCAACAGCTCCAGGTGGTTGGGTAAACACTAGTGGCAACCTTGTTTGGCACCCAAAGTCATTCAATCCCCACCGATGACTCCATGCTGAAGTGTCCCTCAAGGTCCCTTAAGCATGGAATCAATGATCTTTGCGGGGTCGTATCTCAGAGCTCGTGCGAGGTAGCATGGATCTGTCAATTGCTATGGAACCGTGTTGCCAAGGCCTACAAAAGCCTATCTCAATTTTTGAGATTCAACTTCTTTTAAATTGGGCAACACATTCTCGGTCGGTGTCAAAACTCAAAGTGTTCCTCAGCTGAAATGGCCAACATTACGTATCTTTCAAACCGTCAGTCGTAGCATCGAACCATCTGTTCCAACAGCTCTGAATGGCTGGATAAATGCTAGTGGCAACCTCATTCTCCATGCACAGTCGTTTGATCCCTATCGACAACTCCGTGTTGAAGTGTCCCTCAAGATCTCTTAAGCATGAAATCGGTGATCTTTGCGGGGTCATATCTCAAAGCTTGTGTGAGGTAAAATCAATCTATTAGTTGCTTCAGGACTATGTTGCCGGGGCCTACAAAAGTCTATCTCAGTTTTTGGAGATTCAACTTCGTTTAAATTTGGCAACACATTCTCAGTCGGTGTCAAAACTCAAAGTGTTCCTCAGCTGAAACTGCCAACATTACGTACCTTTCAAACTGTCAATCATAGCATCAAACCATCTATTCCAATAGCTCTAGATCGCTGGGTAAACGCTAGTGGCAACCTTTTTCGGCACCCACAGTCGTTCGATCTCCGTCGACGACTCTGTGCTGAAGTGTCCCTCAAGGTCTCTTAAGCATGGAATCGATGATCTTTGCGGGGTCATATTTCAGAGCTCGTGTGAGGTAGAATTGATCTATTAGGTGCTATGGGACCATGTTGGAGGGGCCTACAAAATCCTATCTCAGTTTTTGGAGATTCAACTTGGTTTAAATTTGGCAACACATTCTTGGTCGGTGTCAGAACTCAAAGTGTTCCTCAGCTGAAACGGCCAACGTTGCATATCTTTCAAACCGTCGATTGTAGCATCAAACCGTTTGTTCCAATAGCTCTAGATGATTGGGTAAACACTAGTGGAAACCTCATTCGGCACCCACATTCATTCGATCCCCGCTGACGACTTCGTGTTCAAGTGTCCCTCGAGGTCTCTTAAACATGGAATCAGCGATCTTTGCGGGGTCATATCTCGGAGCCTGTGCAAGGTAGAATCGATTTGTTAGGTGGTATAGGACCATGTTGCCGAGGCCTACAAAATCATGTCTCAGTTTTTGGAGATTCAACTTCATTTAAATTTGGCAACACATTCTCGGTCGGTGTCAGAACTCAAAAGTGTTCCTCAGCTGAAACGGCCAACATTACGTATCTTTCAAACCGTCATTCGTAGCATCAAACCGTCTGTCCAATAGCACTGGATGGCTGGGTAAATGCTAGTGACAACCTCATTCAGCACTCACAGTCATTCGATCCCCACCGATGACTCTGTGCTGAAGTGTCCCTCAAGGTCTCTTAAGCATGGAATCAGTGATCTTTGCAGGGTCATATCTCGGAGCTCGTGCGAGGTAGAATTGATCTATCAAGTGCTATAGGACCATGTTGTCAAGGCCTACAAAAGCCTATCTCAATTTTTAGAGATTCAACTTCTTTTAAATTCAGCAACACATTCTCAGTCGGTGTCAAAACTCAAAGTGTTCCTCAGCTAAAATGGCCAATGTTGCATATCTTTCAAACTATCGGTCGTAGCATCAAACTATTTGTTCCAATAGCTCCAGATGGTTGGGTAAATGCTAGTGGCAACCTTGTTCACCACGCATAGTCGTTCGATCCCCGCTGACGACTCCATGCTGAAGTGTCCCTCAAGGTCTCTTAAGCATGGAATCAGTGATTTTTGCAGGGTCATATCTCAGAGCTTGTGCGAGGTAGAATCAATCTGTTAGTTGCTATGGGACCATGTTGCCGAGGCCTACAAAAGCCTATCTCAATTTTTGGAGATTGAACTTCGTTTAAATTTGTCAACACATTCTCGGTCGGTGTCCAAACCCAAAGTTTTCCTCAGCTGAAATGGCCAATGTTGCGTATCTTTCAAACCGTCAGTCGTAGCATCGAACCATCTATTCCAACAGCTCCAAATGGATGGGTAAACACTAGTGGAAACCTCATTCGACACCCACAGTCATTCGATCCCCACCAACGACTCTATGTTGAAGTGTCCCTCAAGGTCTCTTAAGCATGAAATCGATGATCTTTGTGGGGTCATATCTCAGAGCTCGTGCGAGGTAGAATCGATCCGTTAGTTGTTACAGGACTATGTTGTTGGGGCCTACAAAATTTTATCTCATTTTTCAAAAATTCAACTTCTTTTAAATTGGGCAACACATTCTCGGTCAGTGTCAGAACTCATAGTGTTCTTCAGTTCAAACGGCCAACATTGCGTATCTCTCAAATCATCGGTCATAGCATCAAACCGTCAGTTCCAACAGCTCCAGATGGTCAAGTAAACGCTAGTGGCAACCTCATTCACCACACACAGTCATTCAATCCTTGCCGATGATTCTGTGTTGAAGTGTCCCTCAAGGTCCCTTAAGCATGAAATCAATGATCTTTGCGGGGTCATATCTCAGAGCTCATGCAAGGTAGAATTGATCCGTCAGGTGCTACAAGATCGTGTTGCCAGGGTCTACAAAATCCTATCTCATTTTTTAGAGATTCAACTTTGTTTAAATTCGGCAACACATTCTCGGTCGGTGTCAGAACTCATAGTGTTCCTCAGTTCAAACGGCCAACGTTGCGTATCTTTCAAACCGTCAGTCGTAGCATCAAACCATTAGTTCCAATAGCTCTGAATGGTTAGTTAAATGCTAGGGGCAACCTCATTCACCACACAGTCATTTGAACCCCACCGACGACTCCGGGCCGAAGTGTTCCTCAAGGTCTCTTAAGCATGAAATTAGTGATCTTTGCGGGGTCATATCTCGGAGCTCGTGCAAGGTAGAATTGATCCATCAGGTGCTACGGGACCATGTTGATGAGGCCTACAAATTCCTATCTCATTTTTCAGAGATTCAATTTTTTTTAAATTCGGCAACACATTCTTGGTCGGTGTCAAAACTCAAAGTGTTCCTCAGTTCAAACGGTCATCGTTGCGTATCTTTCAAACCGTCGGTCGTAGCATCGAACCGTTTGTTCCAACAAATTTCAATGGTTGGATAAATGCTACTGACAACCTTTTTTGACACACATAGTTGTTCGAATGACACCGATGACTCCAAGGTGAGCAGTAGGATGAGTGCAAATATGTATTCTAGTGTTTGTCATTAACAATCAGTCAGTTAGGGGACAATTAGAAGTTTGTTTGTAAAAGCATAAGGTTGCACATCCACATCTTCCATAGTAATCTTATTAATAAAAGAACTCTTGCCAACATTAGGGTACCCCAAGAATCCTTATATTATATTTATACATTTATGCATTCATTTCATTACTTTTGTTATTATTACAGTTAAGGAATTGACTGTTATTGAGGACAATGACTGGCATTTGTAGCACAGTCAGCAAGTTAAACATACAAGTATAACTATAAGGCATGGAAAATTTACAAAGCAAAGACATGAACATAAACATAATTTAGTATACATCAATACACCAAACAGATGAATTGCATACCTAAAACATAAAAAAATAAAAATTCGTAGGGCATGAAGTCAAATATATATGTCCAATAATGTCATACATTGAATATATTCAATATAGTAAAACTAGCTTCCTCAAAGCCAAATGGATGTACAATGTATCACTGATACAATATACAAAAAATATGTCCACTAATGCCATATAGGCATACAATCCATATCCCTAATCTAGTCCTTTCCCGTTAGGGGAAGAAAACAAATCCCAAGTTGTCTTCAATCATCGCGTCGATGGAGATGCAGTGGATGTCATAGTCTTCCGAGTGCACTCACTCGTCCTCCTGTCTAGACTCTTCTGGAGCTCGACCTAATAAAAAAAAAATTAGATAGAGATAACTGATATACATCAAAATTGAATTATACAATGACATAAAATTGAATATTGGCTTACCGCTAGCAAATAGTCACTATGTTCATCCACTGAAGGCGCATGCTGGCGATCTGGAGTCATAAGTCCCTACAAAAATGATCAAAATAATAATTAAAATACATACATGGATATCATTATAAAATTCAATACAAACTATTAAAATAACAATTAAAGTTAAGTGATCTCTTTCATACCTCAGTCAGTGCTTTAGAACTAGCTACTGCTGCAGCTACTCCATGATCCAAAGTATCATGGATAGAAGGAGTCTTTGATGTCAAAAGCTGAAAATGAAACAAAAAATGTAAATTATGCAATTATCAAGATTACATATATTTTTTACAACCCTGCTAATGAGTAAATGATACCTCCGTGAAGGTTCCACCGCGTCCTCCAGTGTGCGGTGTCGAAGTCGAAGCTCCAACATTCAACTAGTGCACATGTACATGGAAAATTATAAGATAACCATTCATATAAGAACGTACTATTGACATGTTAATTATAATGTATTATTACATGTATACTTGTGGACTCAATGGTGACCTCACAAACCCAGGTGAAAGAATGTAATCATCGTGCCTCTAGATTTTGATCATAATTTGTCCAGTAATTTAGTCATTCATTCATTAATTAAATATGATCAAGTAAATCCAATTAATATGCAAATAAAGATACCTCAAGGAAAGTTGCACGATGCCCTTCACTGTCTGTTGTGAACGTCGATGGTCCACCAGTGCACATCTAATGCACATGCACAATAAGTTAGGATACAATTATTCATATAATTACATAATAATCAAATATGTTAATTAAATAGTTTATTCGATACATACTTGTGGAATTGACGATGATGTGTAAAAGGGGACATTAGGATCATTGCCACTTCCACTGCCACCACCACCGCCACTGACACTCTTGCCCTGAATTTTCATCATAACCAATAGATACTAAATTAAATAGTTATTCTTTTATAAATGAAATATGATCAAAGCAATTTAATGAACCTGGAAATATTTACCTGTGTGTCAATGTCAAATGTCATATTTAGAAAGTTATCAGTCATCAATCCAAAATCCTCTTCCTCTCTCTCGCCAGTACCAAATGTGCACAATCATCCACATGACCGACAAATATGCCCCCTCGAGGATTGACCATAGTCACCCTCAACTAAAGGAGTGGCACACTGAATGAGAGTCTATGTCAGAGCACTAATCGCGCCTAGTCTGTCTGCCTCTACATGTTCCTTCACAACGGAAGGAATACTAACATGATCCAATGGTGGCTTGCCACTAGTAGCCCTAGGTGCGTTAGGGTCACGATGTGCCCCTACTTGATCAAATGATGAACCCCCTCCTCTACCCTGAGAATCCAGCATGTCAAAATAATTTGGCACCACCTTGAGTACAAACTCGCAATAGAGTTTCCTCAAGAAATATATAGGAACCTCATGATTGTTACAAGGAGGCGAATCAAAGACAATCCACCATCTCTCCCAAAAATTGTTTTTAATGTCTTCATTTATGCACCAATGAATTGGGAACCTCCTTGTTGTAGTTTTAAGAGTATTTGCGTCCCCTGGTTTTTTAAATAGCTAACAAATGTCATCTTTTGTGATTTTTTTCTTTTTCATGTCCGCATAAGATAATTTATTTGCATAATATTATTTTTGTTCTTCTCTTTTATCCTGCCATAAATTAATTTGCCCACTAATTGTGCTTACGTGGGTCAAGATTACTCCCAATGATTTTGAAAGTCTTTCCCTTCCGGGATTTGTACCACTAGAATCTTTTAACCTATTAATTAAAGATTCTAATTCTTTTTGCCCTCTTTCAATTTGGTTCAGCAAATTTTGTTGTGTTCTAAGAGGAGGTTTCTCGATTGGTGGAGGCAATTGAGGTTCATTTTCTTCATTTCTTTCTTCATTCAGTTCTTCATGAGGAGACTGAGGGTTTGGTGGAGGGAGATTATTTCTTCCTGGCAATTAAAAAAACTACATTTTAAAATATTCATTACACAACAAATTTAAACAAAAACAAATTTGAACAAAACAAATTTAAACAAAAACAAATTTTAACAAAACAAATTGCAACAAAACTCAAATTTTAAAACAAATAAGAGGCATGATAAGCTGTAAAAACACTTACCTCTTCTTCCGGATCGAACTTGACGACGCCGTGGAGCCATTTGATCGATGGATGAACAAAAATAATCAACTCACAAGCAAATATAATAGAGTGTGTGCACTTTAGAATCTCCTCTTAGCTGAAAACACAGATTTGAGAAAGCAAAATGAGCTTCCAAACCCGTGTGCAGCAAACTTTATACAAGTTTTTCAAAAGGGCGTACACCCTATAGGGCGCACACACTTTGGAAAACTTAATGTTTTCCAAAGCACGTGTGCCCTATAGGGTGCACACGCTTTGGCTTGGATTGCCCAAGCCTAAGGCTTGGGCAACCCAAGCCATAGGGCGCACGCCCTTTATTGCGTGCACACTATGTGCGATGGGGGGCCAAAAAGAAAAGTGGCATCTTTTGGTCCCCCATCTTAGTGCACTTACCCTATTAGTGGAATAAAAAAAAGAAACTGAACAGGTTGGTAAGAAGATAGAGGGGTAAACCCTCAATATTCATTATTGCCTAACATGATAAGGACCACAGGTATCTAATTTAAGAGAACATTGATATGTTAAGTACTAGGAGAAAGGTCCTTGATTAAGGGAAATTAGGGAAATTTGTGATGCTTAATGTTCACTTACTATCATCTATTGACTTATTTTGTGTATGGTTCTAATAAATATTATGTAGAAATATATTTTAAAGCTTAGTTTTTATGGAAGATTTATTTGTATATTGAATTTGAGCTAAAGTATTAGAAATTTGAATCTTGGTGACAAGAATCACAATGTTAGCTTTCAATTTATCTTGCATGGCATTGGGCAAGATTGATAATTAAAGATAATGATTAAAGTAGTGGGATAACACTTGAACACATGAGGGTAATGGGTATGAAAAAAATGTAGCTACCACTTTGATATGAACTTGAAATTTATTTGTTTTGACAATATTAATAGAAATTTTGAGACTTAAGAGTCAACTTCAATTACCAAACTTGACAAAATAGCTAGTTAAGTTTGTAGGGCTTGAGACTTGGTGCTAGCATGCAAATGAAACTGGCAAGTGTGTTTTATAGTTTTCTAGTTCAAAAGGAATGGTCAAGAGGAAGAGAGATGGACATTTGAGCTGATTACCCAAAAGAAGGATAACATGAAAGAGTTTTCATGAAATGGGTTGAGATTATGCATCATCCTAAGATTTCCACAAGTAGATTATGTTCTTCATAAATTTTTCACAAGAGGGTTTGCATTTCCATTTGGCAATGAGCCAATTAGTATGTAGTTGGTGAAATGGAAAGTAGTCTTCTGAAAATTGACTTGAGAGAGAAGAATGAGATACTATGGGCTTGGGGTCAATACCAATCCTTTTAGATGTTATATCTTGATAGAATACAAAAAAATTATCATTGAGGGATGGAGGCATAAGAATTGGAATTCAAAACTAGCTTGGCTATCAAAGCTATTGAGATTGAACTCATGTAAAAAGGGGCTAGGGTTTAGTCTAGGAAACTCCTATATACTCTTGTATAACTAGATGCCTTTTAGTGAAAATGTATTTGTCTTTAAGTGTGATGATAACTTGTTCAAAGGAAGATCATTCACTTGAATCAACTTGCTCTATTGAATAGAATATGTGGAAAACTAAGACCCATGTCTAAAAGAGTGAAGAACTTTAATGATGTATTTGGGTTCTTCTTATCTCTCAAGGTGGACCACATTGATTATTTTGCTCAAGGTGTCTGACTGTGTATTAATTGTTGGAAGTGGATTCACTCTGAGAAGGGGGGGAATCAGAGTGATGTATTTATTTATTTTTTAAAAACCTTGACTTGAATGCACAATAAAGAAATGTGACCTTGAGACAATGTAAGAGATTTGTTTATGCATAAGGACACTTAAATTTGTTTTGAATGATATACAAGTGAATAGAAATTCATATTAAAATCATCACGTAATTGTTCCATTAATGTACAAACAATCTTGTTTTTGCCTCTCTTTTTTTTAAATATCAACAAAAAGATTTAAACAATTCAACTTTGCGAATTTGAACAATGATAGATTTGAAAACTTTAAACTATGAACACCTTTTTGAGCAAACTAAAAGTATCAAAGTATTGACATAAAGACCACATTAATATTTAATAGAATGCAAGATAAAAGACATCAATAACACATATATTTCTTGAGTGGAAAAACCCTTATAGGGTATAAAAAACCTCTCGAAACCTATCTCTTTATTCCATCCAAAACGTCATCTCTTTACAATGGTGGAGTATCAACTCTACACCTCAAACCAATCCTCAGAAATCAAAGTAGACTACCAAGTCCTTGTGAGTGCAATCAGATTTGAAATCACAAACCCTTGACAGTATGCAAGGAAAGATGTGCATTGAATCTCATTATCATATATATGTAAACATTCTATATATGTAAATCCAAGATGTGATAGATTCTTCAACCCCTTCACAGTATGATTTTCAATGTTACCAATTACAATATGCACTGTATGTAATAGTGTCACAAGAACCTTTCTCCAACTGAAAATAGAATTCTTTGCTGTAAAAACCAAATTTTCAGATGTAACAATAAAATCTTCAATACTGGTCTATTTTCACTTTTTCATGCCATCTTAAACAATGGCTTAAAGCCATGAATTTATAGAGCCAATACAAATGAAAACCTTGAACCAAGCTATAAAACCCAAGTTCAATACAAACACTCTAGTTAGGGTTTCCATAAATAGAAACCAAAATCAAGTTACAAAAATAAAAATACATTTCTTTTCCAACTGTAATTTCTATCTCTCTCTTTTAATTTTTACGTTGTAATTTCATTCTCTTCCAATACTTTTTACAATGTAACTTCATTTTCTTTCAATACAAAGCAAGGTAAAAGAAATTTGTTTGAAACTAAATCAAAATAATATTTTCCAATTTACTTTTCCATTTACTAGATTTACTTTTGAAAGACCAAGGCAATGTAAACATAATTACTCTCTGAGCAAGATAGCTTTCTGTTTGCACATGGAGCCAAAATGATTAGTACTACAACAATATAGATTTAAAAGGAAACTAATATCATAACATTGTTCATTAACAAGATATTGAAGGCCAAAACCAAGTATGCTAAATCTCCATAAGAACAAGAGTGCCAATGTCATGTGTCAATCACCAATATGCCAAATCAATACCAAACCAACATTTTTGAGATCAAGGACAAATAACAAAAGAGAGAAGTCAACATTAATAAGCTTATATTTTTATGGCTAACCTTGTTGAAGTTTTCAATGGACAAATCTCTATATATTTTGGTGGAAAGGAATGAAATGACTATGAGTGAATGTGAGGTTGTTGGGGACATGAATTTCACTACAACGCATCAAGAAGTTAACTTTTTTATCAATGTGTTTCTATTGGAGTCTATATTATTTGTATCTTGAGGATTAGTGTAATTTTTGACACTGTGTCTCAATTGGTAGGGACAATGTCTTCCTTGGTTTATTACCTAAAAATATTGTAATTATGTCGTAGGTGTTTCCCTATGGAAGGGTTCAAGCAATGGAAGGGTTCAAGCAAAAAATTTCATCTGAGGGTTATAAATCATGTAGACAGAATGACTACCATTGAAGTAATTTGAAGCGTTCGTTTGTTTTTTTTCACTTTACATGTCACTCGCTTTTAGATCTTTTCCACTTTACACGTTGATTTTCCATGGCCCGAGTGTGATATTAGTTTAGGGCCCGTTTGGTTGCACCCCATAACTGGGTTATGCCGCCCATAACCCGGTTATGGGGTGCAATTCCCTATTTGAGAACCCTTTTACAAAATGCGAATGTGGATTTGTGTGACCCCATTTCGCCGAAAATGTGGATGTCAGAATTCCACCTTAGGAGGTGGATTGACTTTGGAATCCACGGTTTTGTTGAGAACTAAACCCATTTTAATTTTTCCGTCGGGTCCGGGCAACTCCACGTTTTTGGACTTCAAATCAATTTTAATTTTTTGTCGGGTCCGCACATAACCACATTTTGACACAGCCATTTCCATGGTTTCAAAACAGCGATTGCCGCGTGTTCGTTGCAGTTTGCATCTTCAGCTTTGTGCTGCAGTGTTCGACGCTAGGGTTTGCCTACAAATTGAAGCCCCACACCAGGTATTTTTGTTTCTATGTTATTTGAGGTTTTGCAAATGTTACTTGGGGAAAGAGATAAGGTTGGAAATGTCTTAATATGGTTGGTTTTGCACAGTGAATCTAGAAGTTGTGGAAAAAATACTCCTGATTGCATTTCTTTTTAGACTGACTGAAATTATTGTATGCCATTCTGGTGGAAGTTATTGTCCACCATAGATTTTTTTTTTGTGGGGCTTTTCTCTGTTCTCATTATTGTGGAGCTTGGGTGGGAAGTGTAAACCATACAAAATCTAAAATAAATATATTAATATGATGTCTTTCCTGTGCTTCCACATTTTGCATGGTATACCACGTCTCCCATTTCTTGTGCTTCCACATTTTTGCATGCAGTCGTCAGCAGATTGTGAGAGTAATGAAAGAAATAAAAAAAAGAATGGAGGGTCAAAGGGTATTGGGAAGAGTATTGGGCAAAGGGTATTGGAAAGACTATTGGGTATAACACTCATAAAACATAAAGAACACAGACAGGAAAAAAATAACCCTAGGTCCACTGTGGGATGCAAGAAAATGATGGCCACTGTGAGATGTCCTCATTTGTGATAAGGATAGTCACAAATGAGGGCAGTCACTGTAAAGACAACATGATAATGTATAGTCATTGTAAGATGTCCTCACAGTGACTATACATTATCATGTTGTCTTTACAGTGACTGTCCTCATTTGGTGTTCATTAATTTTAGTTGTAGCATGTTTTAAGCTTCATCGATATTTTGGGTATTTTTGTAAGTTCATACACTGTTTGAGGTGTACCTTTCAGTGTGCAGTAATTATTATGTCAATGTCTAAATGATTATTTTTTATTATCTGATATGAATAGAG
The DNA here is from genome assembly GCA_027943335.1 of Chamaecyparis obtusa. Classification (NCBI taxonomy): domain Eukaryota; kingdom Viridiplantae; phylum Streptophyta; class Pinopsida; order Cupressales; family Cupressaceae; genus Chamaecyparis; species Chamaecyparis obtusa. Next base: position 606,429 of record BSBK01004115.1, read on the forward strand.
GATTAAGGGGTATAGATTCTGTTAAATATTACACAAATTTATATCTTGATTCTCATGGAATGGATTAAATGATAATTCTTAACTTTACATTTTATTTAGATTCTAATTGAATTAAAATTATGTGGGCTTTTATTCAAATGAGGACATCTCTTCATTCAGAAATGATGGGTGTTGTGAGATGTCCTCATTTTGACAGGGATAGTCACAAATGAGGACAACCACTGTATAGAAAACATGATAATGTACAGTCACTATAAGGACAGTCACAAATAAGGACATCTTACAGTGACTATACATTATCATGTTGTCTTTACAGTGACTGTCCTTATTTGTGATTGTCCTTGTCACAAATGAGGACATCTCACAGTGACTGCCCCTTGTGTAATTGTCACTTGAATGTATTGCCTATTGGTATTGAACCATGCAAATGCTTTTCTTCTTGAACAAATGAGGACATTATCAAGAAGAAAAGCATTTGCATGGTTCAATACCAATACATTCAAGTAGCAATTACACAAGGGACAGTCACTGTGAGATGTCCTCATTTAGTGCATCTGATTACATTATCTATCAAAATTGTTGGTCATTTTCTCGTTGTTCGCTATCATTGTCTGTATTCTGGTCATTCACTATCATCTTCATTGGTGACTGTACATTATCATATTGTCTTTATAGTGATTGTACATTATCCCAGACTTGGTTGCCATCAATACAACTGATGCTCTCCTGGTTACAACATTACAATAAATCTGGGAAGCAGCAGCTGGCTTTGCAGCACAAGACCCACAAGCCAATGCAGAGATGGGGCATTGCTTTTGCTTGTATCTTTCATTCTTCTTGAATTCCACTGCCTTGAAGTTTTCTATTATTCCAGTCTGACTCAAGGTCTCCATCTAACAAAACAGAGATTAAACCATTGAAAAATAAAACACTAGAAACACCAAATAAAAAGGTTCAGAAGACACTCAATATCCATTGAATCCAAAGGTTGTAACACAATAGAATTAAAGATAGAGAAATTATGAAAACCCAAACTATGTACACAAACCCAAGAATACAAAGCGTCACTGAAGAAATGAGGAACTGCTATGATGTTTGCATTCGAGTCTCTGCTACTACTTTTCTGAAGGTTAATCTTCCTAATGTTAGTTTTGATGAGAAATTCTCCACTTTGGATATGCTTGCAAGAACTGTGGCTCGAATCCCTCCACATCAGCTTACATGTTGAAGATTGTGTTGAATGATAATGGTTAAAAGAAGTACAATTCATGTTCACATATTTAAATTTTGACCTAAGCTTACCCCGCACACCTGAAGATGTTCCATAACCTCATCCAACGTTCAAAAACAAAATTAACATATAAACAGAGGATCCAGCATTCAACATGCAGTAAAAGCCCTTTCTAAACATTAAGATAATAAGGCACATTGCCATTAAAAAAAATATTAAAAACCAAATGAACCATTTAAACCAAAGTCTTCCTGGGTCTCTTGGTGTTTGCTGAATTTGGATGATATAAGATGAATATACATGCTCTGTACATATTCAATGAATATACAGTATGATACATAACTCAGGTATTCTAGTCTGAGAACAATATGCAAAGTTTACCGTTAGAATTCCATGGAGATATAAGAGCGTGTACAACCATAAGAAGATTTAACTACGGACAAGCTAATCAGATAAAACCAGAGATTCACATACCTGTTCACAGCCTCTTGCTGAAGGCCCACACCCTCAGATTTTCTATTGTTCAGGGTGACCAATGAAATGAATTTACGAAATGAAGTTAAAAAATGGGAAGCAAATACTCTTTTCAGATGAGAGAAGTAGAACTCTGGAAAAATCTGAATAAATCTCTATCGTCAATTAAAAATGTAATTTCGGTTTTCTAAATTATGAAATCCTCTATGAAGAATTCTCCTTGGGGAAAAGGAACCATAGGGCTATCTTTAGCCTCATGGACATTAAAATTAAAGATAGTCTCGTGGACATTTTATTTATTTTCCTTCCCCTCACCTGCTAGCAATAATGTTTTTCTATGTGACACTGAATAGTTTAGTGGTAGTCCAATTATCTCTTTAATGATAAGATCTATTGCAACTCCCCTTGTCTCTTTAATGATAAGATCTATTGCAACTCCCCTTGTCTTCTGCTATACAATACCTAATTTAAATCATTTGCATTGAAGCAGTCTCCCTCCATATTCTTCGCCACCTTGTGCTATTTAGCAATACTCTAATTGTCATCTTTGACTTGTAATACTACTCCAATAGTTGAAAGTACTTTTCCTTTTTCTTTTCATAGCCATTGAAAATCTATTTCTAAATCTTGTGATAATCTCCTAGAAAATAGGGATAGTCACAAATGAGGACAGCCACTGTATAGAAAACATGATAATGTACAGTCACTATAAGGATAGTCACAAATAAGGAGTCTAACTAATTAGGAATCGCCAGCCTAGAAAGTCGGCAAGTACAATAAATAAAGTAAGTTATGTCAAGTTCATATGATCAAATCTGAAAATAACGTGGTCATCAGTTTTCCTTGTGAATATGGACTACCAAGAAAGAGTCTATTTATTCTGAGCTTCAAATCTAAGAGATATAAACTGCAAGGTAACTGCCAAGGTGCTGATAACATTATATATTATGTTCCTCATTGTTATTTATCTGTTGTTAACTATTTTGTAGTGATGAGCAATCACTTAATCAATTTCTTCCTTGTCTCAATAAGTTTATCCTCTTTTTCTGTCTCCTTGTTAGAGGAAACATTTGTCCAACATTAGGAAGAATTCCTCATTGTAAATCAAGTATATTCTAACTTATGATAGACTAAAAGTGTCTCCATGTATGACCAATGTGGTTACCGTGCAATCAACTACCTCCACGTTGTCTTGTTGGGATATATCACTTAACATCTTCCTTGTCTTTTCTCTATATAACAAAGTACAAATCATTGCATAGGAGAACCTCATCTATAACTTCAATATGCTCTTAAAGCCTTATTTCCTTGATTAGGATATATCAAACTACTTTATGCTATTCTATGTTTTGCTTGATAGGAAAATCATGAAGTCTTACATATAAGACGATTTTCCTTAATAAACTCTCAATGCTACAATCTTTATCCACCACATACTAGAACTTCTTAATTGCACAAGTATAATAATGTCCCTATTAGGATTTGATACAATACATCTAGCACATCGGTATGTATGTATACATGTATGTATATATGTATGCCTATATGTATACATGTATGTATATATGTATGCCTGTATGTATATATGTATGATAGCAATTTAGATTAGATGATCATGTACAGTGCTTGCATCTACATAGCTAGTCCTTGTTGTATCTATATAGGTATGTACTCTTGCATTGTTCTTTATGGGCTTATGATCCTAACTAGTTGGTAGTCCTTGTTGTATTCCATTTACTATTGCTTGCTCCCATACTTTGTTTCTTGATATACAGTCATGTCTGACAACGTTTCTGTTGTCCACGTTTTAGGCCACTGATGGATCTTGACGATAGTATACAAGTGTATGCACAAATACTTAGGAAGACCACATACACCCGGATTATCACTTGTCTCTGTGCCTTGGTTGTTGTGCTCAAACTACTGCAAGCTGAAGAAGGTAGCAACAGAGGGAAAAGAATCCGAAAAGGCAATTCATTTTATAGAGAGATTGTTCACTCTATTCAAGTTGATTGTCATGATCAGATTCGGATGAGTCAGGCTACCTTCTCTAAACTAGCTATGATATTAAGGCAGAGAGGAACATTGAAGGATAGCAGACACTTGACAATAGATGAACAACTAGTGATGTTCCTCCACACTCTTGGGCACAATCTTCGGAACCGCAAGATTGCCCATAACTTTGGGCACTCCGGAGAGACAGTCAGTAGGTACTTTCACAAGGTATTGATGAGCATCTTAGCACTTCATGGAGATTACTTCAAACCGCCTGGACCGAGCACTCCTCCTAAAATTACTGGGAACACCCATATGGTTCTGTACTTCAAGGTACATTGTTTGGTCTTTTGATTATGTTGTTTGGTACAGTGTTCCCCACCATATCAGAGGCTGATTTTGTATTTTTCCATACACACCATATTTGATAGGACTGTGTTGGAGCTATAGATGGAACACACATCCCAGTCACTGTCGAGATTGAGAAGCAAAGTAAATATCATGATAGAAAAGGGAACTTGTCACAAAATGTGCTCGCTGCAGTTTCCTTTAATTGCATGTTCCAGTACGTTCTTGCTGGCTGGGAAGGGTCTGCTACCGATAGTCATGTCCTAGGTTTAGCTCTGAGTAGAGCAGATCCACTTGAGGTCCCCCCCGGTAAGCCAAATCATAGTTTAATGTACTAAAGGGCACACAATATGTATTCAGTCCTAACACTCTGCTAACTCTCTGCAGGAAAATATTATCTAGTGGATGCAGGATATCTGAATGCCCTTGGATTTCTCGCTCCTTACCGATCTACACGGTACCACTTGAAGGAATTTTCAAGAGAAAACCCAATACAAAATGCCAGGGAGTTGTTCAAAAACTGACATGCCTCTCTCAGAAATGTAGTAGACTGCACCTTCAGTATTGTGAAGTGGCATTTTCCAATCCTGAGACATGCAACGACTTATGATATCATGACACAAGCCTATATTGTTTTGGTGTGTTGCATACTTCATAATTACATCACGAAAGTGGATGGCCTACCTGAGGTGGAAGTGGAAGAGGAGGATGATCCTGATTGTGGTGGGGTCGATGTGCCAGTGTTATAGACATATGGCTTCTCGCAGTAGGATAGAACTGAGTGGTCACAGTTCTGGGATGACCTGGCGAGTAGGATGTGGGAAGACTATAGACCTAGAGAATAGTTGTACTTTCTTGTTGGTTAATGACTGTGCAGTATAGTGGTTTCCTTTGATATTTGATGTATGGTTGTATGGTTTCCTTTTGATGAAATATGCAAAGATATTGATGTATGGTTGTATGTTTTCCTTTTGATGGATACATGATTCTAACAATGCCTTGTATACATGATTCTGATTTTCCTTTGGATGTATGGTTGTATGTTTTCCTTTTGATGTATGGTTGTATGGTTTCCTTATACTATGCCTTGTATACATGATTCTAATTTTCCTTTGGATGTATGGTTGTATGGTTTCCTTTTGATGCATCTTGTTTGGTTTCCTTATACTATGCCTTGTATAAATGATTTTGATTTTCCTTTGGATGTATGGTTGTATGTTTTCCTTTTGATGTATTGCAACTACAAACGATGCCTTGTATGTATTTATCTCCTAACATTGACAGCCATGTGTAGACTACTACATGGTAATGACCAAGCTACTCATGAGCATTGATGGCAGTACTCAAGACCTGATTCTGTTGGAAGAGCCTTCGTCTAGTAAGAAAATGATCTGGACCAAATGTATGGAAAGGGTTTTCCTTGATTTCCTCATTGACCAAGTCCACCTTGGTAGAAAATGCAAAGGTGGCTTCAAAAAAGAAGCGTGGGCTACCATTGAAAGGCAGTTCAATGCGGAGTTGACTATGAACCTAAGCAAAGACCAATTCAAGAACAAGCTGAAAACTTGGAAGCAAGGATTCAAGCTTGTGAGAGACTTGAAGAGCAAAAGTGGCTTCGATTGGAACGAAGCAACGCAGACTGTGGAGGTAGCGGATTCGGTCTAGGACAAAGTTTTCGAGGTAAATTTGTCTTTTCATGACTTTTATATCCGCTTTCTTAACTATGCAAATTTGGTTTTTGTTGTGCATGTTGTTCTGATAGTCCAATGCACATTTTTTGGTGTTTGTGTAGTCTCGAGAGTACAGATCAGCTAGGATGTTCAAAAGAACATCTTTCCCATACTACAATGACCTTGCCATAATTGTTGGCAATGACATCGCTGATGGGACTGGCACAACAACTACTGGCGAGACCGAGGAAGGGCACTATAACCGCCCTGTATAGTTAGATGATGATGATGATGATGCTAATGTTGATGTTGATGGGCCTGAGTGTGGCACATCTTTTGAGACTCAACCTGATCTGGATGATGAGACTGCAACTCCCTGATCATGTCCGAGCACGGGATTATCATAGAGGAGGGTAAGGAAGAGGAAGGCAAGTTTGGCATCTTCCTTGGATATGATTTGTGAGACAATGTAGACCTTAACAAAGGGCCTTAAAGTGCCTCAGGTTGTCACAGTCAACCATTCTCAGGAACAGGCCATGTTAGGTAGAGCATGGAAAACTTTGAAAGCCATGCCTCAGGTGAGCAGCAACGATGCGATCACAGTCTACGAGACCTTGATGAACAAGCTAGCCATCCTCAATGGGTTTTTGTCCATGGAAATCGATGAGGACCGGTTGATGTTGATAGATAGAATTTGTCGATCCGCAGATGCATGAGGGTGGGATCTATTAAAATACTATTGCTATATTTCTATTTTGGTGTTTCATTGGGACTTTGTTACTGTGGCTATATTTTCTATGTTGAAATACTATGACTTTGTGACTGTTAAAACACTGTTGCTATGTTGCTATATTTCTATATTTCTATTTCTATATAGTTAGATTATTATCATGCACAGTTAGATGATCCTGCACAATTAGATTATTATCATGCACAGTTAGATGATCATGTCAAATGCCAGTAGAGGAAAAACTTCTGAAACACTAAACCATATACCTATTACCACTAAACCTGTGAGCAATATAAGTATGTAGGAGTGACCTGATCACATGTATATGTTAAATAAATGTATATCTTTGTAATTTAATATGTAGGAGTTGCAGTTGCAAATTGCAATTACACAACTGAATGTGAGAATTCATTTCCTATCAAAGATCTCTATGCAAAGGTGGACAATAGTTATAGACATTCTCAGCTACATCCATTATAGCCATTACTATTTTTACTCTATCCTCAATGCCTATGCTGAATGCAAACTCGTTTCTATCTCCAACGACCATGCAATGATCAACTGCAAGTGTGTACCGAATAAATAGAAATTATAAAACTAAATGAAGAGAAAAATCTACAAATTTTTCTTTCCCTCAGATTCTTACTGTGTTGCCAATGACACAGAAGTGGGTTTGGCAATGAAACTAGGCATCTCCTCACCAGCCATAATAACAACCACTTTCTCACCATTATCATTCTCTGATAAATATGACAAATCCTTCAACGCATCACTTTTTTTATCAAAACTGGAATCGCTTCTTATATTACTACTATCTTGGGAAACATCAGCATTTGGTTTCCTAAAGTAGGAGCATAGTAGCATTATAAAAGCAAAGGCTATGAGGGCAACCATGGCTGCTACTCCTCCAAACAGATATGGACCAGGTGAATGCCATGTTGAAGATGAACTTAGACTATGGGTGGCTGTAATATTTCTCATATCTTGATTTCTATGCCTCACACCAGAGATAATTTTTTCAATTGAGTTTAGACTGTGAAAATCGATGATATGTTACAAATATATAATGTGATACATTTGTTATTATAATATTTAGTATAGAATCTTGCTTAGAAATTGAATTTGCTAGATAAACTTTTTAATCTCATTGGTGATATTGACGCAACATGCCCTCGTTATCAGTAGGATGGAGAAGAGTCACTGAAGTGGCATCGTTCTTACATAAAAAAATTCTCCCCAATCAAACTAAGGTTCAGTCCATATATAAACTTCACTATAACTTTTATCAATCTACTCATTTCTTTACTGGATAAAAAATATAAAGTATGTGTTGGACAGAACACACAATATTCTTTGGGGCATGTGTGTTTCATAGACATCCTTATTCTGACGCAAACAATTTGATAGTCATCAATATTCTGATGTAAACAACTTGACCAATGATGTTGTGATATGTGTGACAACTGGAATTTAATATCCACGACTAGTAACAATTGCCATGAAATAAAATAGTTTTTCTTATTGTTGTTAAGGCTGCTACTTCAGTCCCACTAATCGTTTATTTTATTGTACAGTTTTAAAAATATGCGTACAACTTTATGGGCAGTTGATTTCTAGCATGGCAATTTGATTTCTTGTATTAAACTTTCTTCGAAGCTTTGGCATCTTAAATGTATTTTGCTGCTGCATAGATTATAAATATCGATTGAAACAATAAATATTACTGCAATTTATAATCTACGCAGCAGCAAAATACATAGATTATAAATTACAGTTTTATATGTATTTTGCTGCTGCATAGATTATAAATATCGATTGAAACAATATATATTACTGCAATTTATAATCTACACAGCAGCAAAATACATAGATTATTATGATCATGCACAGTTAGATTATTATGATCATGCACAGTTAGATTATTATGATCATGGACAGTTGGATACATGATTCATGCAAAGATTACTTTATCTTCATTCTATATTGTTGTTACATTTTGTCATTTTCATCTCATGCCTTTAGAAAACACTTGATACTTTATTATTGTCTCGATCTTTCTTTTCAGTTTATCTTATCTTTCATTTCAGTTTATGTCTCAAATGATCTCCATGCTTTATGTTGCACTCATGTTTCAACATCGATTAAAACATCAAGGTTTCTTTTACAAGTATTTTCATCAATGTTTCGAATCACACTCGTGAGCCATTTTTTTCTAGTCATTTTGCTTGTTTCTTGCATTTTCAATCCAATTGTTATACCCTTTGATTGTGTGCCCTTTGCTTGTATTTGCACTATGATGATTGGGTCATGGTAAACACAATTTTTTCTTTGACAGTTAATTTTAAGGTGATATGGTATGTATGTTTTTAAAATTATCCCCATTATTTCTTTTTATTGCTATTTGTTTTTAAAATTATCCCCATTATTCCTTTTTATTGCTATTTTTTTTTATTGAATGTAAAACCAAGGAGTGCCAAGTGATGAATGCTCAGATGTTGCAATGATGTCTCAATAGAACTGTCAATTTTTCAATTTTGTCTTTCAATAGTCCTTATGATTTTTCTATAAGCCCAATTATTTACGCTAATGCCTATCATTTTTTCCATGTTTGTTATCTTTAGCGTTTGATTTAATTCATTCTAATTTGACACATTTTTAAAGATAGACAGTTTTGAGACAACAAATATGATGGATAAAATTGAGCTATTTGATGTTTGCTTTTTCAAGGTACAGAATTCTGATGGTACTCGGTGCATTTTTTTTATTGTTCTTTGTGCTACGATAAAATGTATATGTAGGATTGATAGTTGGTCATCGGATCAAGGACACGAGGGCATCGAACGCAGATTTTTGACACAATGGTGTTTTTTCACAACACCAATTTATGGATATTGTTATTCCCAATCTACAATCTGATTAGTTGTTTCTTCTAATTTTCCAATTTGTTCTAATTATGGTCGTGAGCGGTAAATATTTTTTTGGTTGCAGTGGTAATGGCTATGGTAGGCAACCCTTTTTGTGAGTGTAGTGATGGAGTGCATGCCGTCATGAGGAGGTCGAGAACATAAGGGAACCCAGATCGTCGATTTTGGACATATGTGAACAAGAAAAAGGTTATTAAATTTGGTTATATTTATCTACACATTGGACAACAATGATAGTTTATGATACTAACGTTGGTTTATTTGTAGGATGGTGGTGGGTGTGGCTTCTTTAAGTGGGTTGATGGCGACACATCCCAGTCTACGTCTTCGGCAACGCATGCATCTAGACCTACAGTGTACGATGATTGCAAGTGTTGCAAGGCTCCGAGGTGTGTTATTGCAAGAGCGAAAGTTGTCCAGAGAGTCGTTGTGGATGCAATGTGGATACGTTGTCTTCTCTGCATTGTTATCTTACTACTTTTTGTTTTGATTCTGCGGTCATAGCGGAATATTGTTATCCTACTACTTTTTGTTTTGATTCTGTGGTCATAGCAGAATATCTATTTTGTTTCCAAATCATAATGTAAAATCAATGTGATTATATGAAGCAATACAATTTTTATATTATCGAGCAATGCAATCTTATTACTTTCATTGTATTGATTTCTTATGATGGATTAAATACACAAATTCAAGTTCAATTAACTTTAAAATTTAAAATTGAAATAAATATAATAAATTAACAAAATATAATTAAATATAATAATAAATAATAAATATAATTATTTATAAATAAATATAATAAACATAGGTCAATAAAATATAATAAATATATCAAAACGGACTAATCATAAATTAATTTAAAAAAATGAAAAATAAAAAATCGGTGTCATATTCCAATTCTAATTTGAAATGAACAACCAAACGAAGAAGATGGAGACCCAAACTCAAATTCTAATTCAAAGTGCAAAACCAAACAGAGAATATGGAGACCTGCATTCTAATCCCAATTCGAAAATGTTCAACCAAACAGAGAATGAGAATTTCATAAATTTGAATTCCTATTTTCAATTTGACAACCAAACGGAGAATGTGGATTTACAAATCCATCTTCCAGGGCAACCAAACAGTCCCAAAAAAGCATAACCGGGGTTTGCAAAAATAGGGTATAGATAACCATGATTTGCATTATTTTTCAATTCCCCAACCAAATGGGCCCTTAATGACAATCGAAACTGGGCTAAGGGTTGTTCTTTACTACTTTTTGCCCATACTTGCGCCATCTGTAACCATCCTCCAAATGATCCACATCTCTTTGGGTCATAAATGCAAATGTGGGCTCACAGTTTCGCTTATGCCCTTTCTTCCTCGGCTTGCTTCTGATTTCATAAACCCAAACAAACCAATTATACACGTTAATCATTCACTCATTCCCACCAAAACTTCACAATGTTAAAAATCTGATGATTTCAATCCAGGATATGCGTTCAATTCATGACCCAATGAAATTAACAGAGAATAAACTATCTAGAGATGCACACTATTCTGGACTAATAAACTATGTAGAGATGCACACTATTCTATTTGTCTGGAGCCACAAGCCACATAATGTTGCAGCCTACAATGCACTCTTCATTATTCTATTCACATGCACATTCCTCTTCTAAATTCACAAACGGACTGCAAATTTGCATAAAGATTCTTCAGTTAGTTTGTCCCTTGATGTATGCAAAATGTGGATGCATACACAAGCCACACGAACTATTTTATGAATGCCACTTCAAACGAAGCCTCCACGTTTGTCATGTTGAATTTTGAGGTAAAATACACCACAAAATTTGCCAGAAGACCAATGGTTGCCGATTTCTCATAGGCCTCATTTCTTGTATCCACACAAAAATGAAATTAACTCAATCAATCAAGTAGGACTTACAACTTTATAGATTGCAGATTTATAAGAAAGCTTAACTATGTAGAAAAGAAAAGATGCATGGTGGACGAAGGACCAATAAAAAAAATTTGATAGGCTCACTCTAAGGTGACTACATCCTAGGACTAGAATGATCCTAGATCACATTGATGCCAAATAATTCTCACTGACCAAATTTCCATTATGGACCACTGCAACAAATCCAAACTTGTAGCCTACCACAAATGGTTGTACATTCCTTGCCTCCGATGGCCCCACGGTCGCGTATCTCACATGACTGATGGGAGAGTTTCTAGGAAGCTATCTTAGCTTGGATTCATTGAAGACCTTAGAAAAAATTCCTATTCCAGTTTCCCCTTTTAGAGTTCCCTTGTGAGTGGCCACAATCCCTACTCCTTCTTGCTCTCTGTGCTACAAAGCATGCAATGTGAGGTAACTTAGCCAGCTCGCCTCCTCATCCCTGAAAATCCCTACCATGCTACATTCTTCTCTCATAACATCATCATCATCATCATCTTCTCGTTGCCGGTGCATTTCTACTGCACTAAGCATAGGGTTCTTGAATCTTCTGCAAGGCTTGTGCACTCCAAAACTTTTGGAACAACAGGACTGCCAGAAATTGCTCCTGCACTGGCTATAATAGCCAAATTGTGTTGATTCTTCTTATTACCCCATACATTGCACATAATATCTGATTTACTGAGACTAACAAAATGACCTTTACTTCCCTTCATCAGGGTCCTTCTGGCTGGCGAAACAGATAACCCTCCATCCTACAAGGCGGTGACGGCCTCCATTTTTACTCCTAACAAATACTCAAATCCCAAATTAATGTACATACAGGTACTGGATTTCTCTCTGGCAATAACTCTCTTTATTTCATTTCTACCTAGGAAGCCATCTCCAGTAGCAGGTGTTGGTGGTCATATGAAGCCATGGTTGGTTCTCTGAAAAAGCAATGTCAATGTTAGCCTACGCATGGTTTTACAATGGTGATGCTAAAATAGTGTAGACTTCCACAAAAAAATTAAATAGCGATATTGAATCCATTCTAACTGCATATAATCATTGATCATGGAATGGACATTGAAGGCATAGCACTGGCATAAATCGCTCAGTCCCAAAGTGCAACTTGACATGCTTGGCAGGCATGCAGCTACACAGATGGAAGGAACTGAAAAGTTTAGATATGTGGAAATCGATAGTAGATGTGTCATTTCCTCCTCCCTTTTGTAGATTGTCTTCACCAAACCCTAGGTGTATGTGGAAAAACTTGCCCTAATCTTGACTTACTTTTTGCCCTTTTACAATAAGTAATCTTTGTGGAAATGGGAACAATACTTCGGCTTTATTACCTTTCTTGGGATTGTGAAAAATATTTTTTTCTTTATAATTTAAAAACCATGACATTTATATTCCATAACTACTCCTCAACTTACTCTTGGATGATTATTTTGGGTTTAGGAAGAAAACAAATAAAATAAAATAAAATCGCATCATCATGACTATTTGACATGCTTTAAAATACTCTGTCCATATTAAATATTCTAAAAATTTATTATTTTAATATGAATCGATATTAATTAAGATTTATTTTTATATAATTTATATTAAAATATAAAAAGTGGTTAATTCTTGAAATGGGGAAATGGCGAATGTGTCATGGCTTTTTCAAGAATTTGATTATTTTTATAAAATTTCCACAACTTCTTTGGAAATTATATTTTATATTAATATTGCTTGTGAAGATTGTGCACTCCCTTAGAGTATTTCCTTCGTGTTTACATTTCGTTTATTATTATTATTTATATTACAGTAGAGTAATTTTATATTTATATGATTAACACAGATACATGAAAAATTATTAAAATATATTTATTTTTATTAATTTTTAATTAAAAAATGACTATAGTTAAAAAAATATTTACAGCCCCATCTGCCATTAATAGTTCAACTAGAAAAATATAAGATTAAAAACTATTAAATATAGAATGTGATTCATAATATCTTTGATATTTTTGGATAATTCTTTTGATTATTTTTACTAGTGAATTTAGATATATGAAAAGAGGTATAATCTTTTACCCTTATTTCCAATTCTAAATATAATCTTGACAACATAAATGATACGTTAATATTAAAGTATTCTTTTTATTTCTGCAATATTGAGAAAACAACTATCAACATTTCTTAGAATTTTCCAACTAAATATATTAATTATTTTATCAAAATATTTCATTAAATTCAGATTATTTAAATTAACTAATTTCTTTATTGAACCCTCGCTAAAATTTATTTAACTTACTTCACTATGTATATTTGTAAAAATATGTATGGATGCAAGACGAAGAGTTTGTTCTTTTGAGGTGACTTTGGAACTTGACTGTGGCATTCAAAGCTTCCAATATGCAATTGTAGATGTCACATTCCATAACTTTCAAAGCAGTGCGAGGAATTGAATTTGAATTAAACTATCTCTAATTTAGAGAAAAAAATTTCCAATGTCACAATAACTTTGAAATTGTGCTATAGTGTTTCACCATAGGAATTTGAAGTACTAAAATTATCGAAGTAACCAACATCACTTCTCAATCCAAATTTCCCCTTGTCCAAACTACCAGAATAATGATTTGATTAAACACTAAGCTTTAAAAGTTTGAATCAAAAAAATATATAAGCCTTTAGAAAATTTAGAAAGTAATTAAATTCAAGTAACATTTACATTTTCAGTGTACAAATGATACAAATTGGAAATGTTCATGCATTTCGCAGCATACTAATATTTCATAATACTAGATCATTTTAGATTTAGATGTTGTTTGTCTTTTTCTGTATTTAATCATAAGTTTGAAACCTTCAGCTATTTCTTCCCGATCTATTTATCTTTCTACTTGTAAATTGAGAATTGTAGGACTGATATGAGAATATCAAAAGAAGATTTAAAAGTTAAGACAAGTAAATAAGACTTGCAGAATTCAGTTGCAACATTTTCTTCCATTATTTATTTGAAGAAAAATTGGAAAGAGATTGTTATGGATGCCAATATATATGGTGGAAGGAATAAGCATGGATATTTCTATAGAGTGCCTTAGATTTCTCAATCTCCTATGGCCATTCTGATATCTAACTTCACTTGTAATAATTTGTTGTAAGTTGTATAATTTAGAGAGTCATTTTTGTATTTGCAGGTGACCTTGACACAACCATATCAACTTATTTTCTATTGGGTATTTTAGTTTACAACATATCTTGAATCATTGTGTTCCATGAAACAATACACTTATGGCAGTGATTGAACCAAATAATCCAATTTAGTAAATGCTCTAACATCGAATGTCACTCAAAATAAGTCAGACAATAGAGTTTTGCAGCCTCGCATCTCAAACATCTTTCCCTAAAACACAAAGTAGCATGTAAATTCAAATATCGAGATGTTTGATGCTTTCACAAATATACACACATTGAATGAGCTTACATGTGGGAATCTAGATGTTTGATGCATGCAAAACACTTAAAAACCTATTCACAAACTGTCCAAATAACTTAGTACCTCTATCTATAACTTGCATTTCATGCAAACTAGGTGTCTTCTTTGTAACGTCCAAGAGTGGCTTGCATTTATTCTTTTGCCTCCTAACATCTGCAGAGCCTCTGATAGTTTGCAAACCCATCTACACGTCCAATAAGAAGGTGCCAAAAAAATATAGTCACCCAACATTTTCTGTAAAAAGTGTGCAACTTCATTAAGGCAAATAAGGGACACAAAACAATTTTCAAAAAAGATGATATCTTTTTGGTTGTTTGAGCATAGATTAATAATTTAGAGAGATTATTAATATATTGATACAAATCATTTAACTTTGTAAACTCTTTCTATTGTTATTGTTATTGTTATTGTTATTGTTATTGTTATTGTTATTGTTATTGTTATTGTTATTGTTATTGTGGCATTTTAGTTATAATTTATTTTTTTATATTTATATAATTATTTTATTACTTAATAGATACTAGTAATAAATGATAATAAATCATATAATAACAAAATATTCTTTAATAAGATGAAAAATGATCAATTATATATTGATAATTAGAAAAGTAATTTTAGCATCTACGCATATCATAAAGAAACTTTGTATTAAAGGAAGTATTTATAATAACATAAATGTGTAGTGCAAGGGAACAACGGATGCACGGTTAATTAACTCTGAATGTCATCACCTAAAGTTAGAAATGTATCATTTCCTATAAAATTTGCATCTTGAATTATATTTAGAAACCCCAATAAGATTGAAGGTGAGATTAATCATTCTAATTGCCTAGACTAGATGGTACAAATAGAATACCAATTATAATTTTTATTTTTTTGGATGAATCTCATAGTAAACGAAGTGACTGGCTGTCTTGAGATATCATCGTTGAAACTTACAATAGTATATACGAAAGTATGTGTAAGGTGGATATCTTGAAATGTCACTATTGAAACTTTAGTAGTATATCCTAAACTATTTGTAAGTTTAAGAGATGATGTTGGAAGTGACACGATGACAAGTTAATCCAAATGCCAAGCAATACATCAATAGGCCTAAACAAAACAAGTGAGACAGATCACTCAGACAAAAAGGCTAGATCTTTCAAGTATGATTTATTCTTTTGTTCTTGTAAGTGATCACATTTAGGGAAAGCTGATAATAGATGAAATAGCTTGCTCCAAATCAAAGAATAAAAAATAACATAGTGTTGACCATTATAGGTGTAAGCTCTAACTATTTAGTCTCTTGGAAGCTGACATGTTAGATTTCAATAGTCAATTGAAACTCAAACAATTATGTTTGGAATCTTCTTCCAGGTGTTGTGAGACATGAATGAAACCATGAACTTATTGATTACTATGACAATTAAATTCAAAATATGAAGATTGAAAAGAAGATGGATATGAAGAGGAGAGAGAGGGGGGAGAGTGCTGATCGAAGTTCTAAATATATAAATGACACAGTCAAGGGATGATGGATCCAATTAAGGACAGTTCAAACCTTGCAGCTTCAGAACAACACAGTGGAATACTCAGCAACACAACAACAAAGTAATTGTTTAACTCTGATTTTCATTAACATGCCTGGCTATAAGGCCTTCTAGGTTAGGGCCAATTACAATCAGAAACAATTCTACAAGATCCAAATAGATCCAATACAATCTCAGCTAGTTCAACCCTGAAAATAATCAGAAGCTGATGGAAACCCTAAGGCAAATCTAAACTTGAGATCACAAGCCTCTAAGAAATCTCCTTGTCTCTAAGTGTGCAAACCACTAGCTCTGCTACAAACAACTATCATAAATCAATCTAATCTGCAAGATCATGCAAGATCTTTTCCACAACATCACCAACTCTAGCTTCAGTAGCGACTTTCAATTGTTGCCACTAAGAACTACCTAAACATTTACCAAAACATCCTTTAAATACTAATCATCAGCCACAAGTCAGCTGGATAAATTCTCCCTAACAATTATTAAATGCAAAACAAGTTGGCTTATAAATCACCTTACAAACATTTAATACAACATGTCGACCTCCCGATCTACATAGGAGAATCCAACAAAAGATACAAATAATAAATGCACCAAGTCGGCCCAACAAATCACACAGAACTCCAATCGGTAAACTAGAACTACCGAGCAACAGTGAAATAACCGAGCAAGCCAAGCATTGTCGAGCACCAGTGTCAACCGAGCATCACAGGCATTACCGAGGAACACTTTCATCGAGTTCCAGAGATTACCGAGTTCCTTTATCGACTGATCTTTCTTCAATGACCAAGATTGTCAGTCAAGGCTGCAACTGAGTAACACCGGCCAAGATACACACCTCCATGCAGATTCACCGAGTACCCTAGAAGGCCCCTGCATCAAACACCCCAAATTTGAAAAGATGTTCATATGTGAGGAGAACATCTTCCAGGATTCAGCACATAAATCCCAAACCAATTCTTTACATACAAGTCCTCCACCTTTTCAAATTGCATACTCTTCCACTTCAACTTTCTCTATCTCTTCAAGTCTTTTCTTGTTAATGCACATGTCGGTTCTCCAAACTGATCATCCATTGTGTCAGGATCTACCAACTCAACTCGGGAACTAATACTCATGCTTCTTCTACTGAGTGTTGTATCCATCAAAGGCATCAGTGAAAACTTCATGTCATCCTTCTCAATAGAAACACATTCTTAACGCAATCATACATGGCTCTGCAATCAAATTGCCAAGGTCTACCAAGCAATATATGACAACTATCCATATCCACAATGTCACAAAGCACAATATCCTTATACTGGCCAATCTGAACATCAATGAAGCATTGTTCCCTTACTTCCAAAGCATGAACATATTGCAACCAACCAATCCTATAAGGACATGGATGTTTCATTCTATTCAAACCAAGTTCTTGAACCATGTCCTCAGCAACCAGGTTATCAGTGCTACCACTATCAACAATAACATCACAGAGTTTACCTCGAGGCTTGCATTGAGTCTTAAACAAGTTACTCCTTTGACAAGGTTCATCCTTTGTACCAAGCAATGTTCTTTGAAGCAGCAAGTTCTCAGATTCAGGTTCATTCTGAATGTTCTCAGTCACCACAACAGTTCTTTAGTCAACCTTCTTTTATGTACACTCAAAAGAACAGTGTCCTTCCTCTCTACAGTTATAGCAAGTTCCTTTAAAGATAACTCTGTTAGAAATAGGGAATACTGAGAGGGGGGGTGAATCAGTATTCTACAAACTTTAACTTTTGCCCAATTATGGATATAACAGATTATCTTAACACATGCATAACATAAGAAGCTAAACAACATGCATAGCAATAAAACTAAAGAACTCATAACACATTATTTTGTTCTCGAGGAAACCTTGGCCAAGGGAAAACCCCGGTGGGGATGGTACCCACAAAGATCCACTAATCAAAAGTATCATGTTAAGGATGTTGACCTTGTTAGGAGTCTATTACATGCATATAGTGTCTTAGTCCTGATTAAGGGACTATAGGCCTTGTTAGAAGCCTCAACCTTGTTAGGAGTTAGCAGTACAAAATGTGATTACCAGATGAGCCCACTGCCCAAACAAGTAATATATAATATTTACTGATTACAAAAATAGGTCAAGGTACATAACCTTATACTACTTGCATCAATATCTCTTTGCTACTCTTCACTTTCGCTATTACATTCACATATACATTACACACTTCCTTACATTACATTTTTACATATCTTTATACAAGTTATTAAGATTAATAAATTTCTAGTCGGCTATCATATTACAAATATCTTTATCCAAGGTTTAACATCTAGGATGTCATCCCTTTATATTGTTAAGTCATTATTTTGATAAACAAAATAATCCCTTAACTCTTTATCAATTATGTCTTCATATTTTGTCCTGTCAGCTTAACATTATCTTTAGTAAAACTATCATAACTTCTTCCGTACATGTCGTACTAACTTGCGCTCTGAGGTGAGTCTTCAATAGTCACCATAGAGTCTATGTTCAAGTGCGCAAGCACTAAACTTACTCCAATCAACATTGCCAATCAAAACTATCTTCAGGTTCACTGGCAAAAACACACTATCTCATACTTAGACAATTTTGCATTGCGCTTTGACATACTAGCTCTCTGACCTGTGCGATCTTCATGTAGATCGTATGTTTCCATAATGACAACATCTATGTAACCAACTCATCCAAATTGCCAACAATCTCCCCCTTTGTCATTGGTGGCAACATATGAGAAAATTGGCTAAGTCTTAGACTCCAAAAATTCAAAATTGTGGCCATAATACAAAATATATATATACTTTCATTATGACTTCATGAATCCTCTCTATATATTGTACTCCCCCTAAGAGTATGTATCCTTATCAATTTTCTGCTATATATCTCTCCCCCTTTGACAACAATGACAAAAAAAAGGTAAGGAGGGTTACAAAACTGTGTTCACAAAGAGTTATACCTTAATTCAATATTGCAAAGCTGGTAAGCTTGCAACACAATCTGCAAAGTTAATCTTCATGGCCTCTAACTCTTTCTCCCATGATTTCTTAATTGAATCTACCACACTAAGTAGTGCGCACAATCCATAAAATGCAATCTCACATGCTTGGAGATTTTCATAACTAAACTTCTGAAAAGATGTCTTGGCTGAAAGACATTCTTCCAGTTGCCCTTCATCCTCTCTCGAGTTAGCACAAAACTTATTTTTTAGGATCTTACACAAGTATCTGACATCATCTTGTTGTATCTTGCTAATTACTATACCTCTGCCATTGTAGGATGAATTTGTGTTGTCTATGACTATTTTCCTCATGTTTTTCTCATTCAAAGGAATGGCTCCAGTTTTAGATGGTCCAGTTACCTCATGAATTAAGTCAATTGTGATATCTATCACTCTATCATCTAACCAAAATTTTCCACTGTGAATTCTACTTAGGATTATCTTGGTACATTCTTCATTATCAAATTCATATTGTAAAGCATACTTAATGATCTCATTATCTTTCAAATGCTCAAACCCTACTTTCAATGACATGTCCTGATTATAGATCTTCTAATATTCCTTAGTGAAATCACTATCACTGATAGTCTCTATTTTACATCCCAGATAACTTCTGACATTCTCTAGATGTAAAACTCCATCTAGTATAGATGATAAAGCTAACCTAGGATCATCTTCCAAGGGTTCTACTGGTTCCCTTTTTATTTTAGGTCTATTCTTATCTCTAACATTGTGAATCAAAGAAATATCCATGATTTCCTCTAATTCCTTAACTGATTTAAAGATCTGCCAAGGAAAATACCTCAATTTCGCGATTTAGGGCTTGCATAGATTCCGCACAAAATTCGTCACCAAATCCTTGAAAAATGCTTCCAATCACTGCTCTTTGATCTCCTTAACACTTGTATTCACTTTGATGATCAAATAACACTGTTCCTGACCTTTTATCATTTCAATCTCACTTAGATCTGACAACGCATTCAATTCTTTTGCCGCTTCTTTCCAAAAAGCTGATTCTGTTAACTTGCAAAACTTAAAACTTCTTGCGATCTCGCAAAATATAATATTTTTCTTTGCGCTCTTAACCATAGCATTAGAACATCATATAATACCTTGCATTAACTGCACAAGACTCAATTCATCATATATTAATTTCTACACTAATCTAAGTTCCTATTTTTACTGTAATTTACATGAATTAAGTACTTTGAGATGGGTCAGGTAAAGATTCATCCTTACCATTTAATACTTCACCTTTCTGACTACCTTCAGTGCTGAATATGTCTCCTTGATCTGTGCTTTTAACAAACTTCACTTCATCTGAATTACTACAACATCCTTTCTAACTATTGCTTGCATCTTTATGACTTCTAGGGTTATGATTGGTATGAAAAACTCTATTGTTCATTCTGCAAAACCTTGTTGTATGTCCAATCTTGTTACATATCTAACAAATAATTCCATTGTTTCCATATCTTGGTCCAGGCTGATTGATCTATGATCTACAATTTCTAGCAATGTGTCCAACCTTGTTGCATCTATAACACACTATTCCATTTCTTCTATTCATATCTTCAATAGGTTTCTTATATGCATGGTTAGTATTTCTAAACATTCTACTAGTATTGTTATTCTCAATAAATTTAGGTTTTCTGCATTCAATAGCTCTATGTCCAAAACCATGACAATTATAACAATAACCATTAAGAGGTTTAAATTGCTTACCTGTGCAATCTCTCTTCATATGACCAACAATATTACAAGCAAAACATCTACCTTTGAATTCTCTTTGCATACCTTTAGGTGATTCCTCTTGCTTAGGTGGTTCTTCTTCTTTAGGTGTATCTTTAGATTTGTTAATCTCATCAAACTTCTTCTCATCTATGCCTTCAGATATTTTCAGATATGGTTCCTTGCTTTCTTCATTTGCTTTAAAAGTGTTGAATCCAAGACCAGTTTTATCATAGAATGGTTTTTTATAAGATATTTGTTCATCAATCTTCTCATTAGTTGAATATAGTCTTTCAAGTTGCTGCTTAGATTGAGTCAGTTCTCCTTTCATAATTGTATTGTATTTCTCAAGTTCAGCATACTGCAAATTGACTTTCTCAAGTTTAGATGTTACTTTGCCAAGTTTAGATTTTAACCCTTCATTTTCAAGCTTAAGATTTTCATTCTCAGATTTTAGATTTGCTTCATTCTTGCCATTTCCATCTTTCAGGCTTAGCTTCAACTTTGCTATCTTCAGTTCATGTTTAAGGATCTCATTCTTTTTTTCTAAGTTGTCATCACAATCTTCAATGTGAATTTTGGATTCCTTTTCAGATTTCAGATCTTCCAACTTGTTTTTCAGTTTCTCAATGAGGTTCTTTGCATCATCATATTTTCCTTTCAGAGTATCTCTTTCTTCAGTAAGCATATCAATCTGTTCAAGAGCTTCTTCAAGATTCTTATGTAGTTGATCCATATCCATATAGATCTTACTCAAGCTGCTAGGTTTTCCTTGAATGATTCTTTCCAAGTAACTAAGCTCTGATACCAATTGTTAGAAATAGGGAATACTGAGAAGGGGGGGGGGGGAGAGGGGGGTTGAATCAGTATTCTACAAACTTTAACTTTTGCCCAATTATGGATATAACAGATTATCTTAACACATGCATAACATAAGAAGCTAAACAACATACATAGCAATAAAACTAAAGAACTCATAACACATTATTTTGTTCTCGAGGAAACTCTGGCCAAGGGAAAACCCCGGTGGGGATGGTACCCACAAAGATCCACTAATCAAAAGTATCATGTTAAGGATGTTGACCCTGTTAGGAGTCTATTATATGCATATAGTGTCTCAGTCCTGATTAAGGGACTATAGGCCTTGTTAGAAGCCTCAACCCTGTTAGGAGTTGGCAGTACAAAATGCGATTACTAGATGAGCCCACTACCCAAACAAGTAATATACAATATTTACTGATTACAAAAATAGGTCAAGGTACATAACCTTATACTGCTTGCATCAATATCTCTTCGTTGCTCTTCACTTTCGCTATTACATTCACATATACATTACACACTTCCTTACATTACATTTTTACATATCTTTATACAAGTTATTAAGATTAATAACTTTCCAATCGGCTATCATATTACAAATATCTTTATCCAAGGGTTAACATCTAGGTTTTTGTCCCTTTATATTGTTAAGTCATTATTTTGATAAACAAAATAAGCCCTTAACTCTTTATCAATTATGTCTTCATATTCTGTCCTGTCGACTTAACATTGTCTTTAGTAAAACTATCATAACTTCTTCCGTATATGTCATTCTGACTTGCACTCTGATGTGAGCCTTCAATAGTCACCATAGAGTCTATGTTCAAGTGTGCAAGCACTGAACTTACTCCAATCAACATCGCCAATCAAAATTATCTTCAGGTTCACTGGCAAAAATACACTGTCTTATACTTAGACAATTTCGCATTGCGCTCTGACATACTAGCTCTCTGACCTGTGCGATCTTCATGTAGATCATATGTTTCCATAATGATAACATCTATGTAACCAACTTAGCCAAATTGCCAACAAAATCTGCCTGTCTTCTTTTTCGGTTCCACAAGTTTCTGTTCATCTTCTGCATCAAACAATTTATCCTTCACCGAGTGATCAATCTTTTCCTTCCATCGGGAGTTACTATGTTGTTTCCTCTTCAACTTATCTTCTGCCTTCAGAGCATATTGATAAGCATCTTCAATAGAATTAATCTTCAACATACCAAGCTCATCTTGAATATTGAATCTCAGACCATTCACATACCGAGCTACCTTTTCCTTACCAAGCTCTTGGTGTCTAGACTGAATGGTAAGTCTGTAGAACTCCTCGGTATAATCTTCAATAGACAAATCCTTCTACTTCAGATTCTGCAATTTCTTAAACAAGTCAAGCTCATAGTCAACTGGTATGAACTTAGCTTTCAATTTAGCCATCATCAACCTCCACCGATTGATCTTTAGTTCTCCTTCATCTTCTCTTTCTCTTTGTAATTCTTTCCACCAAAGAGCAGCATGTCCTTTCAATTTTGTCTGTGCCAATCTCACTCTAAGAGGATCTTCAATTTCTTCCAACTCAAAGAAATCTTCAAGTTCACCGATCCAGCCAATCAAGTTCTCATGTTTCAAAGTACCAGAGAAGTTAGAGACTTCCATTTGGTAACTACTAGTCAACCGAGCTTCAGATCTATGTAACCAAGCAGTTCTATCTTCACCAGATTTGTCCCTCTGGTCATCACCACTAGATCCAGCAACTTCAAATTCATCAACAGCTTCTTCATAGCCATCCTCAGTACCAACATTTTGAGGTACACCAGCAACAGCTCTCATGGTCTCGGCGACCATGTCATTCTTCATCAGTTCCATCTCAGATCTAAAATCTGATTTCACCTTCTCTGTAATCCTAGTTTCCACAGTATCACATAGATTCTCAATTACTCTAGGGTCCAATCTTCTCGGAGGCATCCTTAAAGATAAGAGAAACCCTTTACAACAAACCCTACACCGGTCACCTTATGGAAATCTCCAAGTTGTGTACAAGTCAGATCAGCATTCTACCTTGCATGAACAACTAGGGCAAGATTCCACAAGTCCGTGCCACAGATCTGCAATCAAGATCATACGATCTCTTCACCAACAAGATTAATTTTGCAAAATTAGCCTTGCTAGGTCAACTTCCACAAGATCAAGCTTCGCTCCACAAGATCAACCCTACTCCATAAGATCTACTCTACTCCATAAGATCTACTCTGCTCTGATACCACTTGATGCAGTCAAGGAATGATGGATCGAATTAAGGATAGTTCAAACCTTGTAGCTTCATAACAACACAACAAAATACTCAACAACACAATAACAAAGTAATTGTTTAACTCTGATTTTCATTAACATGCCCAACTGTAAGGCCTTCCGAGTTAAGGCTAATTACAATTAGAAATAATTTTGCAAGATCCAAACAGATCCAATACAATCCCAACTAGTTCAGCCATGAAAACAATCAAAAGCTAATGGAAAACCTAAGGCAGATCTAAACTTGAGCTCACAAGCCTCCAAGCAATCTCCTTGTCTCCAAGTGTGCAAACCACTAGCTCTGCTACAAACAACTATCATAAATCAATCTGATCTACAAGATCATGCAAGATCTTTTCCACAACATCACCAACTCCAGCTTCAGTAGCGACTTTCAATTATTGCCACTAAGAACTGCCTAAACATCTACCCAAACACCCTTTAAATACTAATCATCAGCCACAAGTCAGCTGGATGAAACCATTAACTCTCCCTAACAATTATTAAATGCAAAACAAGTCGACTTATAAATCACCTTACAAATATTTAATACAACATGTCGGCCTCCAGATTTACATAGGAGAATCCAACAAAAGATACAAACAATAAATGCACCAAGTCAGCCTAACAAATCACACAGAACTTCATTCGGTAAACTAGAACTACCGAGCAACAGTGAAATAACCGAGCAAGCCAAGCATCACGGGCATTACCGAGAAACACTTTCACCGAGCGGTAGAGATTATCGAGTTCCTTTATCGACTGAGCTTTCTTCAATGACCGAGACTGTCGGTCAAGGCTGTAACTGAGTAACACCAGCCAAGATACACACCTCCATGCAGATTCACCGAGTACCCTAGAATGCCCCTGCATCAATAAAGAATCTAGAGAATGAGAGAGGGAGAGATATAAAGATAAAATAGATGTAGAAAGTGATAGAGAGAGAGGTAGAAAGGGGGAGATATATAGTGATAGAGAGATGACAAGATAGAGATAGATATAGAGGGAGAAATGGGAGGAGAAATATGGAGAACACAAAGACATAAAGAGGGGGAGATAGAGAGGAAGACATATAAAGATACATAGATGATGAGATATATTGATACAAAGATAAGGGGATCTAAAGAGGATGAGAGGGAGTGAAAAAAAAAGGGACAAATAATTAAATGACCTTTCCATGTAAGTTATTATACCATCAAAAGGAAGAATCCCAAGGGAGACAAGCTTGGGATAAGAGTATTGAATGGAGAAAGTGGAAACAAGCAATGTATTGAAAGCTACTAGTAAAATACATATGATGGAGTTTGGCCACCGTCTACAGGCCCAAGCACGTCTAGATGTCTACTATGATGCAAGTAGCATTCTTCTTTTTTGGGTTGATATCGTCTACTATAGTGGGACCATTTAAAGCGGGTGAGAAGAGAAAATGACAAGATAGGAGGATAAAATGGCGGGGCAATCTAACAGGCAAAAATTGTTCAACTGTCTTGTACATTCCTGCGTCGCTGTTACAAAAACTGCCAGACATGCAGTTCCAAACATGGAATGCATGCATGTGTTTGAAATATTTAAAACTAGACAGTAATTCTTGTATATACCTTCCTATAGTTAGGTAACTTTTAGTCAAACCGAATTTGAAATACATTGCATTTTGTCATGTTTAGGTGATGGTATAATGGCCACTAAGCTAGTAAACACTTTGTTTTATTCATCATTTAAGAAAATCCATTTTGTATCACAATAATATATGAATTTGAATGCTGTGATTTTTTTTGTGAATCATTGCTAGAAATATTCTAAATATTATTGTTAAGATTATGCACTCTCTTTCATTCATCACATTGTTTTGGAGATAGAGCAAAGGTGTGATCTTTTTGAGTCCTTTGCAAGATCACT